>RJWK010010277.1:0-11219 GCA_004363435.1 Platanista minor | reverse complement strand
AGATATGTGTTAGCATACGGTATTTCTTCTTCTCTTTCTGACTTACTTCACTCTGTACGACAGTCTCTAGGTCCATCCACCTAATTACGAATATCTCCATTTCGTTTCTTTTTATGGCTGAGTAATATTCCATTGTATATATGTGCCACATCTTCTTTATCCATTCATCTGTCGATGGACACTTAAGTTGCTTCCGTGCCCTGGCTATTGTAAATAGAGCTGCAGTGAACATTGTGGTACATGACTCCTTTTGAATTATGATTTTCTCAGGGTATATGCCCAGTAGTGGGATTGCTGGGTCGTATGGTAGTTCTATTTTTAGTTTTTTAAGGAACCTCCATACTGTTCTCCATAGTGGCTGTATCAGTTTACATTCCCACCAACAGTGCAAGAGGGTTCCCTTTTCTCCACACCCTCTCCAGCATTTATTGTTTGTAGATTTTTTGATGATGGCCATTCTGACTGGTGGGAGGTGATACCTCACTGCAGTTTTGATTTGCTTTTCTCTAGTGATTAGTGATGTTGAGCATCCTTTCATGTGTTTGTTGGCAATCTGTATATCTTCTTTGGAGAAATGTCTATTTAGGTCTTCTGCCCATTTTTGGATTGCATCCCTACCTCTTTTTATGCTTCAAACCTGCGTCACCCACTATCCTCTGGATACCTCCACCTGGATAGTCTAAGCAAGGTGCATAAAGGCCATCGTACTTCAAACTAAACCGATTATCATTCCTTCTAAGCCTGATTTTCCTCCTGAGTCCTGTGTCTCAATGAACAGCACTCTATCTACCCGCTTACCTAAGCAGAAACCTGAAATTTGGCCTAGATTTCATCCTATGACTCATCTCACTCATGAATGGGATCATGGACATTCACCAATGTCCACCATTTTTATCTGTCATGTCCTCTTCCTCTTCTGCTCTTCCCTACAGCAAAGGTCTTAGGGAAGTTCTTTACACATTCTTTCCTGGAATTCTGAAATATTCTACAAACTGGCCTCCCACCTTCTTTTCTCATTCTTATCTAATGTATCCTCCAACTATTATGAAGTATTCTTATTTATTCTTATTTGCATTATTCTAAATGCAAATCTGATTGGTTTACCCTTTGCTTAAAATTCCCACATCTTAACCATGATCTTAAGGTAAACTCCTCAGCATAAACATCAGACCTTCATATTTTAGCTTATCTTGGCCTAAGCAGATTCAGTGGAGTGGTGAAAAGTAGAATCCAGGAGGTGGTAAATTGAAGAGTGAACAAAGGCTTCAAAATTAAGGACAAGGCATATGGAATACTCTTTCCTGAACTTGAGAAAGATCAAAAGGAAAGTGACAAGAAGAAAAGTAGTAGAGGGAAAGGTTGGTTTGTATATGTTAGGATACTCTAAGCTTGCATGTGTTTATATGCTAGGAAAGGATAGCTAAAGCTACCAGAAAGGGCATGATTAGAGAAGCTGTATCCGGGCTTCCCTGGTGGCGCAGTGGTTGAGAGTCCGCCTGCCGATGCAGGGGACGCGGGTTTGTGCCCCGGTCCGAGAAGATCCCACATGCCGTGGAGCGACTGGGCCCGTGAGCCATGGCCGCTGAGCCTGCGCGTCCGGAGCCTGTGCTCTGCAACGGGTGAGGCCACAACAGTGAGAGGCCCGCGTACCGCAAAAAAAAAAAAAAAAAAAAAAAAATGAAGGTATATCCTTGGCAAATAAGGAAGGAATGGAGTCCAGACAATACATTAAGTCATCTTGGATAAGAGAGTGACATATGATTTTCTACCTACTGCAATGCCATAGGCATTTAATGAAACTGAATTTGGGCTTACCAGTGTCATCTCAATAAGTAGCCTGTGTTTGAAGAAAGTGACTGCTAGGAAGTCTTAAGAAGCTATTTCCTTCATTGAAAGATGTAGCAAAGTGTATAAGATTTTAGCAGATTACATTTATGGGAAAAAAGTTTCCTGAATTAAGCCTGGAACTACTCTGTCATGCTGCTTGAGTTCAAATTATGCTACTGCCATTTAGCAGCTACATGAACTTGCCTCGGTTAACTCATCTGTAAGGTGGACGTAATTAAAGAGTCTGCCTCATGGGATTATAAATTAGGTAGTGTGTGAAGTGCTTTTAGCCTGCACCAAACACATCCTAAATACTGTGTATGTTACCCACTATTAGTTATGATGTTAGGAATGGACAGCTTGTAGTAGATAACAGGTTAGGGTGACCCTCCATTTCCATATGTCCAATAAAGTGAACTCAAGAATGTTAGTAGGAATACATAAAGCTCTGGAAGTCAACCAAGTTGGAAGTTTTGAAGAAGTCCATATATTTTTCAGGAAATTTTTATCATATACCTACCATGAGACAAGCAGTGTGCTAGGAATTGAGCATCTATAGTACAAAAAATAAAATAGACACAGCCTCTGTCCTCATGAAGCATACAGAATAGAGAAAGAAACAGGTGTTAAAACAAAGAATCACACTAATAATATAAAGCTATATTTGTAAGACAAACTATAAAGAAAAATACAGGGTGTATGGAGTCTCTTTCATAGCAAGACCTAATTTAGATTGAAGGAGATGAGGAAGGCCTCTCTGAGGAACTGGCATTTAAGGAGCCCTGTAGACTGGGTAGTGATTAGAAGGGTAGGTGGAAAAAGGGATGTTCCCAGTGATTCATAATGTGGTCCTAGATTTGGTGAGTGGCCATGGTTATGGAAACAGAAGCAGGGGTTAAATTGATGAAGCCTTGATAATTCTCCCTCTAAAATTTGATGATTCTCTTTATATATTGAGGTATAAGGGGACAGTAAGGAATTGAAAATAAGACTAAAAAAAAAAAAAAAAGAAAAAAAAAGAAAAAGAATCTGAAGGGGCTTCCCTGGTGGCGCAGTGGTTGAGAGTCCGCCTGCCGATGCAGGGGACATGGGTTCGTGCCCCGGTCCAGGAAGATCCCACATGCCGCGGAGCTGCTGGGCCCGTGAGCCATGGCTGCTGAGCCTGCGCATCCAGAGCCTATGCTCCGCAACGGGGGCGGCCACAACAGTGAGAGGCCCATGTACCGCAAAAAAAAGAAAAAAGAAGACTAAGATGATTAGATTTTTGATAGTCCCACTAACTGAGATAAAGAAAAATGAAAGATAATGAATCAGGGTTTTGTTCTTGGTGTTTTAGGTTTGATGAGTTTTTTAATGTGGGGTGAAAAATTTAGATTTGAGCATATTGAAATTAGTGAACTCAAGCTAATTTTGCACCTGTGCTGGAAGATATAAAGAAAAAAGAACTGACATGCTGACCGCCTACTGGGTGCCAGACACAAGACAGAAGCTTCACGTATATTTTTTTTTCATTTCTTGCTTAACCTAATACCCTGTGAGGGAGTAGGAAGTTCTGGGGAAGGAAATGGAAACAAATGATCAAAGAAATAAGAGAATAACCAGAAGGAAATGATGACGTGGAGAAAAAAAAAGAGGAAGTCTTAAGAATGAGGAAGTGGCCCACAGGTCAGAAAGTACTTCTCATCTTGGCAAGGACATCTGGTATTGTTTCATTTTGTCTTTCACATGTAACCACTGAGATTCCACTTTCCAGTTGGCAATAATTGTCCTATTCACCCATACACCCATTTTGTCATTCATCCAACAACTATTAATGTCCACCCACTATGTTCCAGCACTGCTCTAGTCACTAACAATTCCGTAGTGAACAAAACAAAAGCCCAGCTCTCGTGGTGTCTACATTTTAGACACCATGGTGTCTACATTTGGTGTCTACATTATAGAACAGACAATAAACAAATGAACGAGTGGGTACATACTATGTCAGATGGTCACTGTGCCGTGGAGAAGATACAGCAGGATTAGGAGAAAAGTAATTGCTGGAGAGGTTGATCAGGAGATCAACCTACCTGGTTAAATGGCATATGAGTAAACACTTCAAAGAGTGAGAGAGTGGGCTTCCCTGGTGGCGCAGTGGTTGAGAGTCCACCTGCCGATGCAGGGGACACGGGTTCGTGCCCCGGTCCGGGAAGATCCCACGTGCCGCGGAGCGGCTGGGCCCGTGAGCCACGGCCGCTGAGCCTGCGCGTCCGGAGCCTGTGCTCCACAACGGGAAAGGCCACAACAGTGAAAGGCCTGCATATCGCAAAAAAAAAAAAAAAAAAAAAGAGTGAGAGAGTGATCAATGCAGATAAATATCGGGGCGGTGGGGAGAATGTTCCGCCCAGAAGGAACAGAAAACGCAATGACCCCGAAGTAGGAAAGTCCTTGGCAGGAAACTATTGAGGCTTTTTAAAAGGAAGAATGATGTGATCTGACAAAATTTTTCAAAGGCTCATTCTGGCTGCGGTGTTGATACAAGATCCTAGATGGGAAAGGACAGAAGCAGGAAGACTGGTTAGAAGGCTGTTGTAACAATCTAGGCGGGAGATTGGCAGGAAGGAGAATAAATACTAGATAATGTCAGAAGACCTCAACTCCATTGTTCTAAATGAAATGATGTGTGTGAAAGTATTGCACGAGGCATAGTTCTATTCAAATGTAAGGAGCCATGGTTGTTGTCATTTTCATACGAGTCCCTTGCCCCCTTGCCCATTATTTTAGACTCCATCTGGGTGATGCGGCCGTGTGGTTCTTCAGTCCCCATTGAAATTAACAACCATGTTCCCTTTAAGAGTAATTTTCTCTCTGCATGTGAATCAGACATTTCTTCTTGTGCTTTTATTGTTTTATTGTACCACACTTACCCAGGCATGCTACGTACTTCCTTCTGCTGCTTCATCATTACTTTTATGTTTTCCCTACAGTGTTTCTTCTGTTCTTGACATACCATTTTTCCATCTCCCCTTTTTCCTGAGGGCCTGGGTTATCTGTTTTCGTGCTTAATATTTTCCCTGTCCACCTATCTGTTTATTTTAGCGTGTTTCTTCCCTCCTCACTGCTGGCCTCTTTATAGATTCCTCTGTTCAATAGTTTAAACTCCGTGCCACTGCTTTGTTTATCCTCTCAGCTAGCACAGTATATTATTCCCCATCTGCTATAGAAAGGGCCCCAGTGTCCCACCGAGTTGACTAAGCCCCTCTTGTCTGAACAAGTTTTTCAGTCATGCATTCAAGTTTCTAATCTACCCCCATCTTCTCTGGTTATGAGTGTGACAGTATTATTTCTAAGCCATGCTCAATAGATCTCATCTTTTGTTCTTCTTTTCTTTCAAATGCCTCAGATAAGACTTAATGGTCTGCTGCTTCAGAAGTAGGCAGTTTCAATATCAGTCAATCAGTGAGTATTTATTGAGTATTTGCTATGTGACCTTAGCAGTGTGCTAAGGACTGGGTCTTCGTCCAGAGACTAACAAGGCATGGTTCAAGGCACCAGGATTTTCCTGATCTTGGTGGAGATGTAGTGCTAACATATATTTATTATGCACTTGCTGCAATCCAGGAAACTAGGAATACAACATGAATTTTAAAAAGAAAGATACCTATCCTTACGGAGCTCATAGTCTAACAAGGGAGAAAGACACATGTTAAAAATTATTTACAGTTCAATCAAATATGTACAAAATGCTCTGGGAACACAGAGGAGTGAAAGGGATTAGTTCCGCCTCGGGTAATTGTGCAAAGCTTCACAGAGATGGTGATATTTAACATGGAGTTTAATAAATTAGTGCTAATTAAGCAGAGAATTAATAATAAAAGCTAATATTTATTGAGTACTTATGAGGTTTCAGGCACTGTTCTGCATGCTTGTGAATTAACTCATTTAATCCTCACCATAACCCTATCAGGTATCCATATTTTCCCTATTTTACTGCTTAAGTAATTAATAAACAGAGAGGTTAAATAACTTGTCAAAGGTCACACAGCTAGGAAGACATGAAAACCAAGACTTGATTCCAAAATCTGGCTCTAAAACTTGGGCCTTAATCACTATCTTCTTCTGTCTCTCATGAAAGGAAAAAACAAAAAAGGAAGGTGGCATTTCAAGCATATGAGTATGTTTGCAAAGCATAGTGGTAATACATACTTGGAATAAATGCAGCCATGGTACCTTAAATCCAATACAAAACTCATTCTTTTGTTCAATAGGATTTCCTAGAAAGGACCAAACTGAGAGGCAGTAATGAGGAAAATAATCCAGTTTTCTTGCTCAATCTTAGCATGATGTAAAAGGGCAAGGGGATATACTGATTAAACATCTAAGGATTTCCGCTAGAGCGTCAAGAGTGGTTACTCCCAGTGTCACACTATGACTAGGGGGTCCTTGAGAACCAGAAGTCTTCACTAGCCAATATGGTATCCAGCTTCTCCTTGAGTCCTTCCTTGGAAGCTAAAAAATGGTCTCAGAGGCTGCCAGTCCTACCACAGGGAATAGTCTGGGGCCCTAGAGTCATCCTGGCATCCAGTCAGTTTCCTCTTTGTCAATCCTACGTCTGCATTTCCATTTCATAGTGACACAACATTTACCGTACGTATTGCCATATTGCGGAGCTGTCGCTTTTGTGAAAGAAAAGGCTTCTGAGGACGAGAAGGGTAATCAAAATCAGTGCTGAAGGGGAAGAATGAGATAAAGTAAGAAAAAGACAACTGACCTCCAGCAATAGCTGTAAAGGTCTCCTTCTAAAAGATGAACTAGGACCTTCTGAAGAAGCTCCTAACACATTCCACAGGTTCACCTGTGCTAGAGAAGAGAAACCAAATAGGAAGCCGTTTTTATCTCCTGGCTGAAGAGAACTGAAGTGACAGTGTGCACATTTGGCTCTGCTAAATGAGAAACGTGCTTTAGTCCCAGGCAGCATATAACAGAGATTTGAGAGGCTGCCAAGGCTTATAAAGTTCCCTGAATGCTTCCCACTTCTGTTGATATATATGAGAATGAATTCTCATTCTCTTTATGAAGCCAGGAGTGTATCTCTGACGTCTTTGAATTTCTGGGTAGGAAAATGAATGGTTTAGGGGCACTAGTGATGTTTTCATCTCTTCGTCCTGCTGCTTCTAGGAAGAGATAGACTGCATCGCATAAGACTGGCAAGACAGTGTTGGCAGGAGACCAGTCAGCCTGATCGAGAGGTTTATTATTTCAACTGAGTTGTGAGGGGGAAGGCGAAAAGTACTCATATATAACTGTAAGGCATATTAGATACTATGGAGCATAAAAGGGATGACACAGGAAGAAAAATAGTGGAGGATTTTCCCAGCAATTTTCAGAAGACACCAGAGAAATGGGCGGGAGGCATTAACATTCTCAGTTGTCTATATACAGACAAATAGCAGATGAAAAATTATCAAACTGCACTTTAAAACACATGAACAGAATATGGTGAAAATCAACTCTTAAGTCTTACGGGGATGTTTTGAGATGTGATTCCTGACCGGAATATGATGATGGAAAGGTATATCTTCTTTGGAATAAATAAGTCTAATGAAAGGGCTGGGGGAGGAACAGTATATGTCAAAAAGATACACACATTCATGGAAACCCACAAACGTGAAAGTGAAGCATGGAGGAAGCAGCTGCAGGAGAGTGAAATGAAAGGAAAACAGAAATGTTTTCGGGGACTACATCAGAGACCCCGTAACCAGATGGTTAATACGGACAGGCAAGATAGAGCAGCGATGTAAGCCTTTACAGACTTCAGATGAAAATACCACTCCACTAAAGGCAAAACATTGGCAAAACTATTGAATTGCCATGTTGGAAATTTAATCTCACAAAGAAGAGAGAAGCAATGAGAGACTTACTGCACTGACTTATTTCTGGTTCCTTATAAAAATCTGTTTGGGGAAAATGGCAGCTAAAAGAATCTTGAAGGAAAGTAACCATCCCATATCATCGTAGAGTTTGTTAGACCACAGAAAGAAAGTCTAAGCTTAAATGTACAAGTATGCCACCTTTAGTAAATCTACTTTCAGGGAGCTCAGAAACAACAATAGAAAACAATCCCGTAGTCAGAGCTCTAACCTGAACATGGATCAAGAAGAATGAGAGGCTGTCAGATTGAAATTTGATGACATAATCCTGAGTTTCACGAGGAATAAGAAAAGAGTGAAGCATTTAGGTAACTCAGTACTGAATGGTCATATGAGAAAATAGAGATCACATTACCAACGATGATCATAAAAGAGTGGCATCAAGATTTTAAAATGTTTCAGAAACACCAAAGCCTCAAATTATCTGAATTTGGAGAAAATATTAGGAAAAATGAAAATGTATTTTGTCTATTAAAAGTTAAAAAAAAAAAAAAGAGAATACACCCACTACTTAAAGCAGACGGTATACTGTTAACTTACAATTAGAACTGTTCAGCTCCTATTATCTTTGTAGCATCCCCATAAAGAATGCTCTTAGAACTGAAAAGGATAGGGAAAACATATTCGAGAGGTGAAGCCCAAGATAGGTAAGGATAAAGTAGAAACACATCACATTTAGCCTCATTAAATGTATTTAAATCCAAAGTGTCTGGCGAGAACGTGCTACTTTAAAGCCTGAGCCAGCCGACATAAAAAGAATACAGTGATCAGGGCCACAGATCCGTACTGAACCAACCTTGACTACACCCAAAGCTCACCCATCTGTCTCTCAGTCACAAGCTCCCTTCCACTCCACCCTCTCTCACCCACTTCAGTCCCCAGGTCCTCACTAGCTTCTACCCCATCTCTTGGTTTGCTTGCTTCTCTTACCTTCTCCACTAATTTACTTGCTACTTTATTTCCTGAATCATGCTTTGTCTCTGCCCTCCCAACTCAGCTTATTCATGCTGAGTCCTGTTCTCAGAGTTCTACTGAATTTAAACTCAAGACTTCCCTTTCTAACTGTACAGTCACCATCCCTGTCTCCTAGCTCGGAGGACATTGTATAGGATATTGAAAATAAATTGTACGCTATACTTTTGAAACTATTTTAGTATGATGTTGCTGTATCACACTGCTAAAAATTAAATGGTACTCCAGGTTCTTTAGAAAAGGAAAAGGTTGATGTGGCAAAAAGGGGAGTGAAGGAAAGATAGAAGTAGACCAGAAAGCTTCATTAAGGATCATTCAACTTTTGACTTGAGAGCATTAGTAAAGGAAGAAATTACCAAGCATCAATTCTGTGAGAGCAAACCAAATTATCTTATTTCTATTGTGGTAGGTTTACTAAGGCAAGCAGTGAACTTGATATAACAGATAAGAACCTGTGACATTGGTAATGGTACAGATAAGGAAATGGTAACGTAATTAAACACCTACGTCCAAATAATTTTGATCTGTTTTGGATAGACATCATAGTGATTGCCCACAGCACACTGTCCGTGGTCCTGGCCTTTGAATGGCACTTCTTTACAGGTATCGTAAATAGTATGCTAATCAGATGTGTAGAAGACTCAAATCTAAGGACAGTTAACATGCCAGATATCGGCCACAACTTGAAAATACTTCAATCACCTTTAAAAAAAAATAGGCCAGGGGCTTCCCTGGTGGCGCAGTGGTTGAGAGTCCGCCTGCCGATGCAGGGGACGCGGGTTCGTGCCCCGGTCCGGGAAGATCCCACGTGCCGCGGAGCGGCTGGGCCCGTGAGCCATGGCTGCTGAGCCTGTGCGTCCGGAGCCTGTGCTCCGCAATGGGAGAGGCCACAACAGTGAGAAGAGGCCCGCGTACCGCAAAAAAAATAGGCCCAAACTAAGAAATTCATACTAAGCCTAATACATTAAGTATGATGCAGCAGGGATGGGATGGGGGCCCTCTAGTTCCTCACTTTTGATCCCAGACTTTATACCAAACAGAAATATTGACTGATCTAGTTTTTAAAAATACTTTTGATTATCCCAAACAAATAATTAATTGACAAAGATGTGATTCTAGAATTCTGTACTACTTCCCAACATTAATTTTGGGAAAACATATTTAAGTCAAATGTATCACCTACACTTTAAAGAATTTGGCATCACTTTTCCCACATACACATTCACACATAAACTTTTCCACTAATCAGGGATGGCTATAGCAGATCGCACGACCTTTGTATATCCACACCCTGCTTGGAATAATGAATGTAGGTACCCTAATCTCCACAGGTATGTGTCCAACAGGGACTAGACTAGCCATATGTGCTTTACTGATGATATGCAACTTTCAACAAACTCCAAATTCCAGAACGTGTACTCAAGGGTATTTATAAGCTGGCAGTACTACCTGGAAGCTTTGAGTTTTAAACAAATGTTCACGTTTTCTGCCACATAGAATGATAATTCATTTTCTTTGATTACTCTTTACAAAATAACTTAAAATAGTTGCCATTCTCTTATCCTTTTCCAGATTAAATATATATATATATATATATATATATATATACATAATTTTCTTAAGAACTATGATGAATGAGGGGTGATTTTTAACACCATGTGTAAATAATTTTTAGAGGCTCCAAGGACTTTGTTTTATTTAGTTTCGCATTAAACAATGATGTTTTAATAAATGACAACAGCAAATCTCCAATATAGAGCAAAAGGCATATGTGATATACACAGAATGTGAATTTGCTTCCTACAATAAAATATCTTAGAAATATGCATTGTTTCTTTGGAGTAAGCCTTATAAGCTGGATGACCATCTAGGGAGTTTCCTGTTTAATCATCTTTTGAATATTTACTGATGATTTCAGTCAAGCCGTGATCTAATTCAATGAAACAACTGTTGTGACTAATTTGTTTACTAGATTGAAAAAATTATTTTCTATCACGTATAGTCTTTTACAGCCATAGAGTGACCTCATGCATTTATTGTCTTAACATATTAGAAAATACAGATACTTTGACTATGATTATTTTGTATTTAAAGAGGTACTCAAATCTTTTTGTGAATCTCATATTAATAAAAGTATTCGGTAAATCAAAAAGTAGCTGTTAGCTCATACAACTGTGGGCCTAATATTTTGCTGAATATTTAGTATATAGAAAAACTAAAGATACATTTATTTTCACAAATATTTGAGTACCCATTATGTTTCAGTGATCTGAGGAGCAAGATACACAACATGAGATACAAAGATGAATAAAGCCTCCTAAGAGACTGCAAATAAGGAGCTGAATGTAGAAAGTATCTACAACATGAAGTAAAATTTGCTAAATAGCGAAATAACAGATGAGCCAGTAAAGCAGAGTGCTTATGATCATAGAATTTGAAGTTAGGCAGCACTGGTCTGAATCCCTGCTTCATCATTTATTTAATTTTATACCTTAAATGTCAATAATTTCA
>RJWK010010276.1:0-43957 GCA_004363435.1 Platanista minor | reverse complement strand
GGTACGTGGGGAGTTTCTTGCCTTTTGGGAGGTCTGAGGTCTTCTGCCAGCGTTCAGTAGGTTTTCTGCAGGAGTTGTTCTACGTGTACATGTATTTCTGGTGTATCTGTGGGGAGGAAGGTGATCTCCGCGTCTTACTCTTCCGCCATCTTGTCTCTCCCTCCTGAATCTCCCAGGTTCAGTTCTGAAGCTAAATCTCAGCCAAGCATGACTGGATGCATTGGTATCCTCTGAGGTCGTTTCTTGGGTTTAGGGAAGGATAATGCCTAGCGACCTCCAGCTCTGCCTGGTGACATTCCTGGTTGAAACCAGCACCCTTGCTGGCTTCCTCCTATTTACCAAGAATACGTTCTCCACCTCTCTTTTAAAAATTAAAAAAAAAAAAAAATTTTGATTAGTAACAGGATGCTTTGTATATAGTAGGAGTTCAGTAAATATTTGTCAAATGAATGAGTGGATGAGAGAATCAAATGTAGAATTGGTTCCATTTAGAAAAAGGCAGTGTTTTTAATTTTATCATTTTCTTGCTTTTCTCTTTACAAAATTCAGTTTATTAAAAATAATTCAGAAAATAGAGATGAGCAGAACTTAAGAAAATAAAAATCACATGTAATGCCATCACTTGGAGACAGCCTTTCCTGACATTTTGGGGTGTGTTATATATCTATATGCATACCTATTATATATATGGGACTCAGACAATGTGTATTACTGTGTAATTTTTTTTAAACTTATATCCAGAATCTTTGCATGATATTATATATTCTTCTGTGTTATTATTTTAATTTTTTCAGAGCATTTTATTCTATGACTTGACTTCAACTTAGTCGCATATTAAAACATCCCTGTAGCTTAAACTTTCTACATAGCTTTATTTCCTTGGGATAAATTCCTACAAGAGGAATTGCATGGTTCCATGGTTTTCTCATTCACTATATGTTGGCAAGTTATCAGTTACAGCAGTGCCACCAATACGTACTCCTACCTGCGATCGGTTAGTGTCCGGCCACACTCCTTTGTTGAACAGTGTGCTGTCATTCTTATATTTGCTAATCCATAGGCAAAAAGTATATCCAAGTTCTTCTACTTTGCATTTCTTTTTTTAAACTTAATTTTTTTTTTTTTTACTCTGTTGCACTCTTTTATATTTTAAAAATTAATTAACAATTAAAAAAATTTTTTTTGGCTGCATTGGGTCTTCGTTGCTACACGTCGGCTTTCTCTAGTTGTGGTGAACAGGGGCTACTCTTTGTTGCGGCGCACAGGCTTCTCATTGTGGTGGCTTCTCTTGCCGTGGAGCACAGGCTCTAGGTGCGTGGGCTTCAGTAGTTGCAGCATGCGGGCTCAGTAGTTGCAGCACACGGGCCCTAGAGCATGCGGGCTTCAGTAGTTGTGGTGCACTGGCTCAGTAGTTGTGGCTCATGGGCTCTAGAGTGCAGGCTCAGTAGTTGTGGTGCACGGGCTTAGTTGCTCCTCAGCATGTGGGATCTTCCCGGACCAGGGATCAAACCTGTGTCCCCTGCGTTGGCAGGCGGATTCTTAATCACTGTGCCACCAGGGAAGTCCCTAATTTTTCCAGTAGGTCCTTGCTGGTTATCTATTTTAAATATAGCAGTGTGTACATGTCAATCCCAACTCCCATAATGAAACTGAGTATTTTTTCATGTGGCCATTTTAACATCTTCCTTGCAAATTGCCTGTGAATGTTTTTGAAATCCCACATATTTGGGGGGCCAATATACGTACCCCTCTCTACTTCATGGACTATTGTAAGAATTAGTTGAAATAACCTATTTGAATATGTTTGAAACCGACACAGCAATACACAAATGTGTTGACCACGTTTCTGACCTGTAGTGTGAGGGTCAGAAGGACTGGCCATCTGGAGACAAACGGACTGAGTCAGTGGTACCCACTGAAGGCTTGGGCAGCTCTGCCTGATGACAGATGGGGAGAGGCACCTGTGAGAAAAGGAAAGGGGCCTTGACCTAGAGATTTGTTACTGAGAGAAGGCCACCGGAAATAGACAAGGTCAGTGGCAATACAGGGGCTGGCAGCTCAAAATGTTGTTTCAGTTGTTACAACTAGTATATAGTACTTCTCTACTTTGAAAATGATCCGATAAAGAAAAAAACAGTGAAGACACTCCACCCTGCAGCAGGGTCGGCAATTCAAGAGGCGACAGGAGCTGAGTTCTGGGCTGTCACGGGTGCCCGTGCTGACTTGGACAGAGCAGCCCCAGGGAGCCCTTGAGAGTCATACCTGGACCCTGCAGGACGCCGAGCTCACGGCCATCTCACACTCAGATGACGGGGAAGCCGTGCCTCCTTGGCAAGCAGGACCCTGTGAACAGGTAGGACATTTCCCTGGCTGGAAATAAACACAGGCTATCCTTCCAGATCCAGTGTGCATCAGTGCCTGGCAGGGAGAAGGCAGGGCTTAAGTGCACTGCAGCCGATGATACAAAGTATCTGACTGGGGTTTTATGTGATTTTACACCAGGTAAAGCTGCTTTGAGGCAACACTGTTTCCTGGGACAGGGACTGTGCTAGGGCCTGGGGACAAAGTTGGGGACAGGCTGTGATAATCTCTGGCTTTCCGGAGTCTCAGCTGGGTTGGGGGCATAGACCAGGCAAACAGGGAGGGTGTGGTCCATGGCAACGATGCTCCGACGGAAACGGAAATGGGCAAGGATCAGGGCTGGGCCATTTTGGATTTGGAGGCAATGCAAGGTCTTTCTGGGGAGAGCACATTTAGAATGAGGAGACGGGCCAGGAGGTGAAGAAAGGCAGACCCAGGAGGGAGGAGGCTTCTCAGCCATTCCACAGAGTGACAGCAGAGTAGTGAGCTGGTCAGGATGAGGTCTGAGAGACCAGCAGGCATCAGATCACACCTGGCCTCATTTGTGCTTCATGTTTAGAAGTTTGATTTTACCCTAAGCACAAAGGCAAGGTAAAGTGTGCTTAGAAATCCAACATCATAATGCCTTGCCGAAGCCTCAACTCAGCATGTGTAAAGATGTGTTGAGTGAGCTCCAAATAAATAAACAAATTGATGTTCTGTGCTTGGAAAACATCCTGTTTTATTTTATTCTATTTTTAAACTCTGGTTTTGGCTTCTATTACATGAAAAAATCACTCCCATTTAGATTTATTTTTGTTAAAAGACCAAGCTTACAGGGATGAGAATAAAAAGTCTGATGTTGAGAAACGTGCCTGAAATGAAAGGAAAGGTTGATGAGACAGGTCTCCACAGCCTGGATCGTGTGGAGCACTTTCAGAAACCATCACCCATTGTGCAGGTGAGGAGGCAGCTCAGAGACGTGACAAAAGGCTTGGCAAGGCCACATCCTTGTGTGAGGTCCCGGGAACGTGTGTCTCTGCTCTGGTGAACTTTCCGTGAGCCCAGGGCAAATGATGGCCACCATGGCCTCATGGAGTCTCTTGGGCTCCTCTCTGTGGCCTCTGGGGCTCTTGCTGTAGGACTTTGTGGAAACAGGAAGGATATGGGATGGTCATGGGGGTTCTCGTTACTCCGTGGGGCACTGGTGGCCCGTGTCTGCTCATCAGGTAGAGACTCGGCCCCCTAACCTCCCTCTCTGACCACCAAGCGTCCGCCTCTGAGACCTAATCAGGGCTGCCACATCTTGAGGTTGGGGAGGCACCCAAGGAGATCACTGGAATTCCACCTTTCTCCTCCCATCCCAACACTTAAAAATATGGGCTGTGGTGATTTTGGACTTGCCACCTCTCTGCACATTGGCATCTGGGTCCTCTGACCTCCTGGAGCCCTTGCCAGTCCTCCTCGTCCTCCTTAAACTTGTCTCCAAGGGAGTCTGCTGTGATCACTAGCATCACCCCTATCATCTGAGGTCCACTGAGGTACGTCAGGGCTTTGGGATGCACACGTGGCCCTCAGCCCAGCTACTGTAGATCTGCAGCCACCTTGGGTTTCGCCTCTCCTGGCCAGGATCCTACTGGGAACTCTCTGGGGCAAAACATTTCTTTTGCAATTTAATTGTCAGCAGGTGGGATACAGTATTCCCTGCCTGAGCTTGAATTGAAGGAGCCCATAATCTTCGAGTTCCAGCTCTTGAGAAGAATGGCAGCTGCTGGAAGATGTGAACTTGACATTTGAAATTGGCCGACACCTGGGAGTTAGTGTGAGGTAGAAAAACAAACAAGGGCTGTGGGGTTGGGTAGATGTAGGTTCCAGACCAGCTCTGCACTTCCTGGCACGCGGCTCTGGAGTAACAACTTGTACGATCTCTGTGAGGCCCATTTTCCCATCTTCAGAATGGGGGTAGTATAGTCTACTGCGTAATGTTTTGGTGAGGATGAAGAGAATGAAAATACCTGTCGCACAAGAGATGCTCACGAGACATTAGCTCTTATGTCTCTTTACCATCAATAATGTCATGACTCCTTCCAAAACCACAACATCCTTCGAATAGAATCCTACCCATGTTTTGGCTGATGGGACACCCAGAAGGACATAGGTGCCTTTGTTTGGTTTGTGGTCGGTTGACTTTGCACTTTAAAAGGGAAAAGAGGGAAATGTGTAGTCCCTCAAACAATGACCCCTTTGAAAGCCTACGTTGGACTCCGATTTCAAAGAATATTCTTTATTAACATAGTTCCTTATAAATGGAGTGCCACTCCTCAAATATTTATAAAGAGTAGCCTGAGAAGCCCGTGTAGCGCTTGGCAAGCCTGGGGACATTTCCCACATGCTCTGTGGGACGGCGGAGGTAGGGGACGCCCTTTAATTTTGTGACATGATTTGGGGGCTCCAGCGCAAGCTGGTCTTGGCATGGTTTCTCCCGGTTCAGGGCCCGTTGGGGCCTCGCAGGCAACTCGCTTTGAAGTCCACGGGAGCTCTTTGAATGGAAAACATACACAACGGGGTGCTGATGCAGATAGGAATCAGGCCTGATTTACGTGGGGAATAAAGGTGCTTCTCCACCCAAATATTAGCTCTTTAGCTAGGAAACTATGGTTTGTCATTAAATAAAAGAGCCCCTCCCTGCCCCCAAAACGTCACAGTCTACCACCAGAGCTCCACCACCCATTTGCTCAGGAAATGATAAACCTGCTGGCTACCTGAGAGTTTTAATTAAGCAACAGATACAGACAGTGCAGGGCTCGTTTTGCTTTAAACATATCAATAAAATAAGCATTCTCAGTTCCAGGGAAACTTGCTCAATGATGAAAAAAAAAAAAACACTAAGCATCACTATCTTTTGAAATATCACTCATCAAGTGTGATCATTTAGAAAAATATCTCTATTAGAGACAGTTAGAGATGTTTTTTAGTTGAAAAGGCAGTCGCCGATGGAGTGCGAAGCTGCAGTTTGTAGACAGGTTAAGTAAATTAAATCACTCACTGTCTTTTTTTTTTCTTTTCTTTTTCCTTTCCCAATGGCTTTAAAAGTTAATTTGCAAAGAAAATGCTCGGCTGAATTGGTTTGTAATATCTGTTAATGATCTTTAAAAAAATCCACTTATTCACAATCCTGTCCCTGAGGGAATAGCAGTGTGCTATCAGAAAAATTTCTAAAGTCTGAAATGTCATTAGCTAGTGATTTCTTTGAAGTAAAAAGCCCTGAAAAAATAAATTATATAAGGTATACAAGTGCGCAGGACGATCACTTTGAGGAATAATATCTGTGTTTTTCATGCCGCAAAATACAACAATTGAGATCCAAGCTGCTAAATTACAGAGCTGTCTTTTGAATTACGTCCATGTAGGCATATCTGCTCTGTTTATTTCACACGTATACTGAGTTCTTCCATATATTTATAGATTGTTGATGTAAAAACAGTAGTGTTAGGAACAATTTTGATTATATTCCTTGTGTTTACCTTTTGGAAATACAAGGTGTTGCCTAAATATAGGCCTACAGGTGTTCCATCCAGGATGAAAACAATGGCCTGTTTCAGTGCAGCAGCCTGGATCCCAGAGCCAGGTGCCGGGAACGGAGGTGCAAACGCCAGGCAGCGCCTGGATGGTTCACTATTAGATAACAGAGCTGTGAAATACTACACCAAAGGGAAAATTTCCTTCCTGACCCCAGCTGGCTATCGGTTTTTGCCTGGAAGCAGGGGAGTCTTTGTAATATAATATTAGTCAGTGTAACTGCTGATGCTGTTTCAGCTGCTATAAATAGCTAATCTTTTTTTTTTTTTTTTTTTTTTTTTTTTTTTTTTTTTTTTTTTTTTTTTTTTTTTTTTTTTTTTTTTTTTTTTTTTTTTTTTTTTTTTTAGGGAGGAGTTGGATTTTACTAAACCATTGGCTAGAGGTTAATTATACATTTCATAAGAAAGTATTTCCTTGCAGCCAGCCTAAATTTGTTACCTTTTAATCCTGCTTTACATAAGAAGGCTGGACATATAGGAGTCTCCCCAAGGACCTTCATTATTGCCATTATTTTATGCATTGGGTCTTTAATTTTTTTTCCTCATACATTCCTTACCTCTTCGCTAAACTGCAGAGGGTCCCAGTTTTATTCATTTTTCCTCAAGAAAAGACATTCTCTTCTTCCCAGCCCAGCTGACCTCTAATCATATGTGTGGTTCTTCCCATTTTCTGCTCAGTAGCTGACATCAAGAGAGCAAACTGAACCCAGGTAAGAGCAAACCACTGATTGATTTTAATAAAGATATTCTATACTATTTTCTGTGTTAGTCCCTCCATTTGCTTCACCTAAGAAATAAACATTTGAAACTTTTTTGAAGCTTTGTTAGGGTTCCACATATGGAAGCTTGCAAAGAGCAGAAGCACGTGACTCAATGTGTTTGTTCTCCTGGAGGGAATGAACC
The DNA here is from genome assembly GCA_004363435.1 of Platanista minor. Taxonomy (NCBI): domain Eukaryota; kingdom Metazoa; phylum Chordata; class Mammalia; order Artiodactyla; family Platanistidae; genus Platanista; species Platanista minor. The sequence continues at coordinate 37,136 of RJWK010010276.1, read as the reverse complement.
CCTGTAACCACCCTCGGGATAAGAAAGACAACACAGCTATCCCTGATCGCTCCTGTGATGGGACCCTTCCTTCCTCCTCAAAGATAACCACCATCCTTATTTCTGACCTCATAGATTTGTTTTCTTCTTTAGTGGGGACATCATATAAATGGAATCATATGGTAGCTGTTCTTTTGTGTCTGGCTTCATTCTTTCAACACTATGTTTGTGAGCTGTATCTATGTTGTTGGGTGTAATTATAGTATTTTTGCCCTGTTGTATCTCCTTCCATTGTATCAGTTACGTAGCACAGTTTACCCATTCTACTCCTGATGAACGTTTGAGTTGTTTCAGATTTAGGCTATTTCAGAGAGGGTGGCTGTAAGCTTTCTTGTGCACGTCTTTGGTGTGTGTGTGTGTGTGTGTGTGTGTGTGTGTGCACATTTCTGTTGGGTGTGGAGACCAAAGGGGGACTTACTACGTTGTAGGGCACAGCTGTGATTGGCTTTAATAATGTCAGTTTTCCAAAGAGGTTGTGTCAGTTTCCACTCCCACCAGCAGTGGGAGAGACTTATGCTGCTCTACAATCTCGTTAACGTCTGTTTCTCTTAGTCTTTTTGATTTTGGTCGTTCTGGTGGTATGTAATTGAATCTCACTGTGGTTTTAATTTGATTTCCTGGATTATTAATGAGTTGAGCATCTTTTCACGTACATTGGCTATTTGGGTATTTTGTGAACGGGTTTTCAAGTGTCATCTCTTTTATGATTTGTAGGAGATATATATTCTGGAGATGATCCTTTTTTGGTTATATATATTGCAAATATCATATACCACCATGAGCTTGACTTTTCACTCACTTTATGGTGTCCTTGGATGAGAGGAAGATTTTAAGTTTAGTGTAGTCTAATTTACCAGTACTTTCCTTTACAGTTAGGGCTTCCTATGTCCTACTTAAGAGAACTTTGCTTACCCCGATGCCATGAAAGTATTCTTTTATATTATCTTCTGGAAGCTTTATTGTTTCATCTTTCACGTTTACATCTGTAATCAACATGGTGTTGACTTTTGTATATGGTGTGAGGCTGGGATCAAGTTTGTTTTTCCTCCATCATATCTACTTACCTCACACCATTAACAAAAAAGACTTCCTTTCCCCAGTGCTCGGAAGTGACACTTTTGTCATAAATTAAGTACTCATTTATAGACTGATCATATGACTTTTTCCCCTTTTTTCTGTTAATGTGGTGAATTATCCAATAGCTTTATGAATGTCAAACCAACCTTGCATTTCTGGACTAAACTGAATTTGTTTATGATGTATTATTTATTTCATCTATTATTGCATGTTTTGACAATTTTTACAATATGTATGGATGAAATTTACCTGTAATTTTCCTTCAGTGTAATGTCCTTGCCAGGTGTGTTATCAAGGTTTAGCTGGCCCATAAAAGGAGATGAGAAGTGTCTTCTTTACATTCTTTAAAAAAAAAAAAACATAAATGAATCTGATCTAATATAGTGATTAAAAATATACATAGTTTGTCCTAAGTATATTAGTCAGGGTTCTCCAGGGAAACAGAAGCAATAGAATATACATAGACATATATATGATCTCCTATAGGAATTGGCTAGCACAGTTATAGAGAACAGGAAGTCACTTGATCTGCTGTCTGCAAACTGGGGACCAGGAAGGCTGGTGGTGTAACCCAGTCCAAGTCTGAAGGCCTGAGAATTGTGGGGTTGGGAGCTGAAGGGTGAGCAATGGTGTAAGTCCTGGCTGGATTCTTTTCTAATTGAAGCAGAGTTGATTTATGATTATATTAGTTTCAGTTGTATAGTATAGTGATTCAGTACTTTTACAGATTATATTCCATTAAAAGTTATTACAAGATAATGGACTACACCTGTGCTATACACCTGGTTGGATTCTGAAGGCCTGAGAACTGGGAGCTCCTGTGTCCAAGGGCAGGAGAAGATGGACATCCCAGCTCAAGCACAGAGAAAATTCACCCTTCCTCTGCCTTTCTGTTCTATCCAGGCCTTCAGTGGATTGGATGGTGCCCACCACAGTGGTGAGGGTGATCTTTACTCCATCCACCCATCTAAATGCTGATCTCCTCCAGAAATGCCCTCACAGACATGCCCAGAAATAATGTTTCACCAGCTACCTGGGCATTCCTTAGCCCAGTCGAGCTAACATGTAAAATCAACCATCAGAGTAAGTATTTATTCATCACAATTATCTTTCATTCCAGGCTTCTGTATATTTTAAATTAGACTTTCGTCAGGAAACTGGTTTTGTGTGAGTTTTGTCTGGGAAGGTAAATAGAAGTTGGATGATCTAGGAGTTTTTATGTGGCTCTCGGCAGTAGGCTTGTGTGCCCGAGGCTGAACTGTGTAACTGTGTCTCAATCCCAAGACCCATGATCAAGGTCCATCCTGGGTTTAAAGGAGAACCGATAAGATGGTAACTTTCTGGACATATGATAAGCATTCAGATAAAACACCTGATCCCAGTGAGAATCTTCAAAGCCAATTTCATCTCCTCCTTTTGACCCTTCAGTCACTGTTCCACTGAGTTTTTTTTTTTTTTTTTTTTAATCTCCTTCAATACTGTATATCTCATAGCTCACTCATCTTTCCATGCCTTCTTGCTGTGGTCCTCCAGGCTGTGGCATTTCTAGAACACCCAGTCTTCATTTCATCCTCTTCTCAGCCATCCAAGTGCTCGCTCCAAAATGGGCAGCTGGCCACCTTAGCCCTTGTTGACAACTCCTTGATGGCTTTCCAAGGTGAAGTGCAGGCTCGTGAACACATACACGGTGCCCCCACTGGCTGGGCTCTTCCTTCCTTCTCAGCCTGCATCCCCCTCCAGCATCTCCAGCTGCCTGCGGTTCCTGGTGTACGCAGTGGGGTTTTGTGTGCCAACTTTTGGGTGTGCTGCTCTTTCTCCCAGGCATAGGCTGTCCATGGCTTCCTCCTGGATAATGCATTCTTTGATAATCAGCTCAGTCCAGAACCCTTGACTCCTCGCAGCTGGGGCTGCATGGTCAGCTTCTAATTTCTGTGGTTAGATGGTGAACTCTTTGCAGGCAGGGTCCAGGTCTCAGCCTGATAGCCAACAAGTGCTCAGTAAACATTGGTAGATTCAAACAGAAGAGACAACACTGACTAGTTGACTAGCTTGCCTTTCAATTCATATCTTTTTGGAAGCCTGAGATGGACTAAGATGGCCCAAATACCATGAAGTACGGAAGTAGGAAGGCCAGGGCTATGGAAATTCTGCAGATACCATCTCCTCCTGTATGACTGAATTCAGTTCAAATGGTTAAAACTCTCTTACGTGGCATTCGCTTTTTGTAGAATGGATTAGCAGCAAGGATTTTCTATAAAGATAGATTTTTCCGGAGTAACAAATATGAACCAGTTACTCTAAGAATTTAAATGAAAAAAAAAATAATCCTACTTAAAAGGCAACTGACTGAGATCCTTCCCTTTTTCTCTTATTAATAAAAGAGTTTACACAGAAATTCTATAAGAAATTGTGTAAGAGATTCACAAGGATCATTAAAGTCCCTACTAGACATTTACTTTCACTTTGTAAAATTGGCTATACTCTCTCCAAACGGTATCACATAAAAATGAACTTTCTGGGGCTCTCCTATATGAATGGGTTTTAGCTGCACAGTGGTGCCATTCATTTTATTTGGCCCATTTATTGCAAGTACATTCTAAATTTGGCCTTCATTATTTTTCCTTTCACAAAAATATTTTGTGGGATCTTTTTGAACCCTGACTACTTCCTTCTTTTCCCTTAAAACAGAATCCAGGAGTGTTAGTTTTGTTCTCTTCTAATTAAAATAATTGCTTGGTTCCTTTTAACTAGATTCATGCAGTTATTAGCCTAATACATGGATGGGTGCCATGGGGTGCTTGAGAGACAGAATGAAAAGTGATCGTGTAGCTTCACATGAAAAAGGTTCTGTGGTGACAAGGAGCATTTTTCCCTTTCAGCCGGCGTTTTATAAGGGCCTTTAGTAAACCTGGCCCCCCACCACCTTACTAAAAGACGATTAAGCGAAAGAATAGTTCTATTTTCTTTATTAGGTATACAGCCAACCCGGTACAATTTGAAGAGGAGCACTTGATATTGCTGGATACGGCACAAAGGCCAGGGGTCTGGTTTTAATTTCTGCCCCTGCTTTGTCTTCCAGAAAAACTGCATTTGAAGGGTAAAAGCCCCATGTCTCCTCGGCCAGTGGGTGTTTATCAGAGGACGGTGGAAAGGAGGGACAAAAATGCCTGGGTATAACATTAAGAGTTGGCAGGGCCCGGCCTCTAAAAGGAAGTGTTAAAACCATGGTTTTGACCTCAAGGCTTTTCTCAGAGTTGATGTAAGTCCTGGGGTTTGTCAAAGGCCCATGGGCTACATCTGACCTGTTGCCTCTCTTTGTAAGTTAAGATTTACGGGGCCATAGCCACACCCATTTGTGTATGTGCTGTCTACGGCTGCTTTTGGACCGAGATGTGGAGCAGTGATGACAAAGTCCATATGGCCTACAAAACCTAAAAGGTTTACTGTATGGTTATTTGCAGAAAAAGTTTGCTGACTCTTGATATAGTCTATCCAGTTCACTGAGTAACTGCTAGATATCTACTCTGTGCTGAAAAATGTGTTTATAGGAATTTTAATTGTGGTCCTCTTTTGATGAGATGCTGAGGGCCTTTGGTGATGTGCTTTTGTCATGGGTGATCAGTATAGGTGTATAGGTAGCAGGAAATGAGAAGGATTTGGCCCAAGAAGTCATGGTTTGAGAAAAGGTTCTGCCGCGATTGTCTTGGTGGCAGGTCATGGATCGCGGCTGGGCTCTTCCTTTGTCTGCTACCTGGAGGAGAAGGTGTTGATGGCTTGGAGTGCACCTTTATTAGTGACTTAAAGACCTACGGTCACCTTTAATAAAAAAAAAAAACAAAACATCTGGGCTTCCCTGGTGGCGCAGCGGCTGAGAGTCCGCCTGCCGAGGCGGGGGACGCGGGTTCGCGCCCCGGTCCGGGAAGATCCCACGTGCCGCGGAGCGGCTGAGCCCGTGAGCCGTGGCCGCTGAGCCTGCGCGTCTGGAGCCTGTGTTCCGCCAACGGGAGAGGCCACAACAGTGAGGCCCGCGTCCCGCCAAAAGAAACCACACACACAAAAAAACCATCTATAGTCAATATGTGGACTCCTGCTGCCAGGCCAAAAGATGGCACCCCTCTGCACCAGTTGGTTGGGAGGGTCAAGGAGAGAGAGTCCAAGTGTCTTCTAAGCCATGAGGTGCTGTATTTGTGGCATAGATGTTATCCCTAAAATATTGAATAAGTGCTATTTCTCTTTGGCATGTGAGAAAATGAGACTTAGCCTGTCAAAGATTTCATAAGCCAGAAGAAGCACTGGAAGCTGGGTCTCCTGGTTCTAATCACTGTGCTTTTCAGTGCACCATATGCTTCTGTACGCCATGTTTCTTTCCACGGTTTCAGAAATACTCAGTTCTTTAGTTCCTTCTCCTCCCTCCCTTCCTTCACTATTCAACAATATTTATGAGTCTGCTATGAACTGGAAAAAGAGCTGAATTTTTCAGGGAGAGTGATGACTACTTAAAGAAGAGTTGGAAGACTCTTAGAATAATTTTGTTCTTGGACCCCTATGGCTGGAGTCCAGAAGTATATAGATTTCCTCATGGTTTCTCCTGAGCTGCCCAAGGAGCTGGCCCTTATTTTTGATATGAAGAAAGGGGGTAGATGGGATGGGAAAGGGAGAGTAATCCTGTCACTCAACAAAATGTTGCCGGAGACATTGTTTTGGATAGTGTGTGTGTGTGTGTGTGTGTGAATGTATGTATGTGTTTGTGTATATGTGTGTGTGTGTGTGAACATGTGTATGTATGTGTGTATTTGCGTGTGTGTGTGTGTATGTGTGTGTCTGTGTATTGTGTGTGTGTGTATGTACGTGTGTATGTGTGTAGATGTGTGTGTGTATTTGTGTGCGGGTGTGGGTTTATGTGTGTATATATGTATGTGTGTTTGGTTGTGTGTATGTGTGTTTATGTGTGTGTGTGTGTGGTGTGTGTAACAAGATAGGAAAGAGAAAGAGAGATGGTGAAATGATGATAGCAGATTATACCAGCAACCAAAAGATGGAGATAGTCTAAGTTTAGAAGATTAAAAAGTTAGAATTTTTTACCTAAAGTCCAAGAGAATCCCTATCAGAGACGTTTTCAAATACGAATTGTCCAATTAGGTGACATATATGAAACACGCCAGTATGTTGACCATACTGTCCAATACAGTCTTCAATCAGATTGTATTCCTTCAATGATGTGTCTTGTAATTTTTGAAATGATGATTATCAAATATGCCTGGAGGGGGCTCCCCTGGTGGCGCAGTGGTTGAGAGTCCGCCTGCCGATGCAGGGGACGCGGCTTCGCGCCCCGGTCCGGGAAGATCCCACAGGCCGCGGAGCGGCTGGGCCCGTGAGCCGTGGCCGCTGAGCCTGCGCGTCCGGAGCCTGTGCTCCGCAACGGGAGAGGCCACAGCGGTGGGAGGCCCGCGTATCGCAAAAAAAAAAAAAAAAAAAAATTGTGCCTGGAGGAAGCAGCTTTAACCAAAATATTGAATTTGTTGTGTCCTGGTAGGTGAAGTGAAGTTCTTGAAAGTTCTGTTTTTGATATTGTCCTGTTAACAGGGACGTTTGCCAGTATTTCCCTTATAGTCAAATAGTCAATGTCGTTGGCTACTTAACGCTCTTCAGGTAACCTTGAACCTAAGAGTCATATGATTCTCTGAAACAAAGGTACCAATGAAGTTGTCTCATCAAAACAAAATAAAACCTTCCAGAATCTTCCATGTATGGTTGTCACAGCAAAGACCTCTGGGAAGTACAGTAGAAAATTACGCCTTTTCCTCCTTTTTCTCCCACATCAGTGAGTCACAGCCCTGTTGACTGAATTTGGAGGTGGGTGTATCTGACCCTGCGAGTCATCCTTGAAGCTGTGCTACTTCTTTGATATTCCCTGGACCCAGGATGCTCTTGTTTTCAGAAACGTAATTTGTTTCAGCATAAAAAGCATATGCATTGCAGGACTTAACACTGATACAGGTAACACTTTTCCTCTCTAAGAAATTTGTAAGCATTAACCAATTTATTTAACTTTCCTGCCGTGAAGTGAATTTTCTTCCGTTTGCTGTGGGAAATTTCTTCTTTTTCTAATTCTAATCTTTTAGCAGGTATTCTACTGAGAAATTGTCCCCACGCTGGAAATGTTTTGCAGAGGGGGAAATAAATCTCTCAACACAGTGTAAAATTCTCCTGAAATAGATGACCTCCATTTCCTCAGTGTCTAAGCCTCTTTTTAAGCGATTTAGCAATGCTCCGGAAAAAAGTAAAATCTCATCGAAAACTGTGGGAACTATTATTGTATTACTACTACTGTTACTACCATTACTGTGTGCAAAGTTCTTAATGATTTATGTGTATTATTTTGTGTTCCCCAGCAAGGAGAACTTGTGAAAAAGCTCCTGTGCTGTCTCTTCAGTGGAGAGTTCAATCCAGGAATAGGATGTGATTAAGGATCTTGAGATGGAGAGTTACCTTGGATTATCGGGGTAGGTCCTAAGTCCCGCTGTAACTGTCTTTATGATAAGGAGGCAGAGACAGAGGCAGATTTGACACACAGAGGAGGAGAAGGCAGTGTGACCACGAGGCAGAGGCTGGAGTGATGCGGCCACAAGCCAAGGAACGTGGGCATCACCAGGAGATGCAGGAGGTGAGAAAGAGACCCTCCCCTCCAGCCTCTGGAGGGGGCACAGCCCCTGCTGACAGCTCCGTGTGGGCCGGCGACACTGATTGCAGACTGCTGGTCTCCAGAACTGTGAGAGAATACATTCCTGTTGTTTAAGCCACCAAATTTGGGGTAATTTGTTACAGCAGCTGCAGGGCGATAAGGCAGGGACCATCCTCCCAAGGCATGAAATATTAGGTCTCAGGAGAAACTGACCCAGTGGATGAAGAGGAGGAGGAAACGGGAGAGAATGTATCTGCCAGTTCCAACCTCTGATTGTTCAAGGGCTTTCCTCAGGGGACATTAATACCCCATTTACTTCCCCCCTTACCTCCAGATCAAACATGGTTGGAGGCTGAGTTTTGCTGGAGGGTCTCAGGCTTCAGGGTCACAGGGGAGCCCCAGGGTGGGAGAGCAGAGGCCACTAATGGGGAGACAAGAAGAGCCTTCATTGGTTGCAGCCTCTGAAGTCTGTTGCTTGGAAGGTGAACTTTCAGATAGGGGCAGCCCAGAGCAGGGTGTCCAAGTCACCAAGGCATAGCGGGGGTCTGAAGCTGTGAGCTCCTGGTCCTCATCACAGCCCCATAAGCCAGGCGTGACGGGCCTCCTCCGACGAAGCCTGTTCCCCAAGCTTGAACGCCTTCAGCTTATGGAGCTCACTGTCACTCAGGGCTGTGCATCTCACCTTCAAATGCAGTAGCTGAAATCTCCTTCAGCTGAGTCAAAACCTGCCTTCATGTAGATGCCACGATTGGTTCTAGTTTTACTTCCTGATGCACATAAAGTAGGGCGCACTCTTACACACAAAAAGTTCTCACCAAGTATCTGAAGACAGTTTTTCTCTGGTTTCTTTTACCAGGCAAAGCACTCCCCGTTTCTTCAACTCTGGAGCTGTGGAGGAGTATTTTTGGGGGACTGGAGGACACACCCATCCCTTCTCTGGGCATGTTATCTCCCTCTGTCTCATGGGAAACTCACACCATGCACTGGAGCTTCAGGTACGGTCCGCTCAAGCACACGGGTGTCTTGTCTCCTTGGTTCTCACATCACTGAGTAGCTAGAGATTGTTTCTATTTTAGGTTTTGACAAACACATCAGTTTTAGTGGTACTAAACATAGCATTGATGAAAATGCCCTTTTGGTAGCCTTGAGTACAGATGACTATATGGAAGCATATGTTAGTACCAAAGGAGCCGTAAGAGCCCCAAGGCATTAATCAATATGCTAGGGGTGCTACTGTGTGAGATCTGTAGAGGTCAAATGCCACCCCACATCAAGACATGTAAATTCCCACAGTTTTATGCAGAATTGAGGCCCGTCGGTGATGCCTAAAGGTCAGTGCCAGTCAGCCACGCCAGCCTGGGGAGCATTCTCAGCCAACCTGTCCTCCCATCAATCTTCCTCCTCAAAACAACCAGCCAGCCAAAGCCACTTCTGGAGCATCTTCTGGCCTGGAGGTGGGCACGTTCCCTCTTCTTGTCTCTTAGCAGGAAGCACGGATTTGGCTTCTGTTCCTGGTCCAATCCAAGTGCCAGCATCGTCGGTGAGAGGAAGAGCCATAGCCATGGACTAAAAGGCCAGTGGGCACGGGCATCCCCCCTACCACCTCTCACAGACGGAGTGGCCCCCTTAAGGCAGACATCACAGTCTTCAGTTTACAGGTAATGACATTAAGCTCTGTTCGAGGTAACTTTCCCAAGGTCAGAGAGGAGCACAGCCAAGGTTCAGACTCCGCTCTCCCATGGGGTGGCCAAAACGATCTGAAGTGTAGGAGAGACGGGGTGCCTGGACCACGGCAGGTGGACCCAGCCTGGAGCTGACCCTTCCAAGCCCCCGCAGGGGCCTGGGGAGCCTGCGGTTGGCACTAGATGGCTCAGCCTCTGTAGGTTTCCCCTCAGTGACTGGGTCTTCTCATGTCACATATGAGAGAAAACAAGGCCCCGCTGGCCCAGCTTCTGACGTTCACAAACATGGGAGTTTCTGTGGCCTGACAACTATTTACTAAGTGCCTTCTGGGCCTCCTGGGCCAAACCGGGGCAGGATGGGAGAACAGAGGCCCTAGTACAGGTCCCATGTAGCCGGAATGAACCTTCCAAATTGAAACTCCTAAGCGCATCATTTATAATTACACCCCATTTCTTCTGCTCAGTTCTGACAGTTAACCTGTTGATAATGGTGAGCATCGCCTTCTTCCACATTGGCATCACACCAGCAGATCCCCTCACAACCCCCCCAGGAAAGGGTTCTCACGACAGTTGCTTTCACTCTACTGCTCAGAAGGGACGCATTTCAGTGAGCTCCCCCCGCCCCCAGGCATAAGGCTGAAATCATATTTCCAGGGGGCAGAGGTAAGTGCTGTGTATCTATATGGTTAAACTGCCTGTTGTTTTAAATCTATTTTCACAGAGACTTACGTCCTCCAGGACACAGGCCGTGACACAGCACATTAAAAATTATATCTGTATCAGTGGTTGCCTCTGTTGTGTTTACGTAGTGCGTGCACGTGTGTGTATGTGCGTGCATGTGTGTGTGTGTGTGTGCGTGCACGTGTGCAGGCACGTGCTAACCCAGTGGTCTCTTGTTATGAAGGATATGCATTCAATGATTATGAGACAATTGCAGCTTAAAAAAAAGGTTGCATACATACTTGATTGACCAGTTAAAAACTGAGGGAATTCTGTGAAGCACCAAATCCGTAAATTACGTTAAAAGGAAACAAGACGTTTCTGCGTGCGTGTCAGGGGCAGGGCAGCAGCAGGCCTCTCTTCCAGGCCATTTTCCTAATATTTCTGCTTTTCGTCAGGGCCTGGGGACCAGGACGGCGGGGATCTCAGCCCTTGCCCACTGCCCACGTTAGAACCTTCATTAATCTGTGAGTTCTTTGCCCCTCACCTTTACCCAAAGAATAATGCCTCCCCCAGAATTGCACAAAAATCAATGGCAAAGTTAATTGAAACCTGGATCTCTTAATGTTTTTCTCTTTCTTAAGTGATTGTTTGGTTTCCAAAGAGTGAGTTTGAACTCAAAGGATGGCTTTAATTGAGGAGGAGTGAATTGGTAAGAGAGAGAACGCAGAGGTAGATAATTTTCCACGTGACTCAAAGATAGGGTTTTTTCTTTTGTTTTTGAAAAATAATGTATTTTGAACTTAAGGAAAATAATACTGTTTCAGTGTTTTAAGAGATGTATTAATGGAAGTTTAAGTTTAATAAAAGCTAAAATCTGCAGTAATTCCCTTCTGAACATTTTCCTACTATAGGAACAAATTTTCCTACTATACTTTTCTCCCCAGGGTATCCACATTTTGCCTTTCCTTATACAATTGGCATATTTATCTATATGAACTATATGATCATCTTCTACTTGACCTTTGAGTTTTTGGATTTTTCTAAAATTAATTTTTATTGGAGTATAGTTGCTTTACAATGTTGTGTTAGTTTCTACTGTACAGCAAAGTGAATCAGCCATGTATATACAAATATCCCCTCCCTTCTGGATTCCCTTTCCATTCAGGTCACCAGAGAGCACTGAGTAGAGTTCCCTGTGCTCTACAGTAGGTTCTCATTAGTTATCTATTTTATATATAGTGTTTCCCTTTAAGATTTCATTTCCTTTCAGGTTTTATGTTGGGGCTTCAGGAATGTTACTGAATGGGAAGAGTGACCAGGGCATTTTCCACGGCCCGGCTCACAGCTCTGCTGGCTCCTTAAAGGGCTGGAGATGCTTTGAAGGAGGTTGACGCCTCTTCTCTTTCCCCCCAGGGGACCAGGGAGGGGAAGAGGGAAGCGGGAAAGTGATGGAGGTCACTAACCACTAGAAAGAAGGTGTCCAGCTTCTTTATTTTAAGGATTCTTACTTTCCTGATAATTGTAGTGTTTGTATCATAGGTACTTGGCCTGTAATTTGGCTTCACCCTGCAATACTGTTTATATCTGTAGCAGTCTACAACACACAGAGTAAGCGCTATTTCACTGGATTCTCACATCAATTCGCTGAGGCAAAAGGGACCAATATTTTGATCTCCGCTGAAGTCTCCAATGGATTGGAATTTGTCCAAGACGACCCAACCAGTGATGGGGGTTGGGAGGTACAGGTCTTCAGGCTTTTAGGGGACGAGAAATGGGGTGGAGGGCCGAGCACTTACCCTGACGGAGCTCTGGATAACGGGGGGTGGGCAAGGCTCATCTTCAGTCAGTCGGGACCCACACAGCATCCCCGTGGTGCCCTTGCTTGGTGCCAATCCGACCACTGGGAGATGCAGTTCAGAACGCTGGTTCCCACTCTCGTTGGTGTCTGTACAGAGCTTCCAAAATATTCAGACAAAGGGCTCCGAAAGGCATCTGGTCAAGCTTTGCAAAGGGAGAAAACTTATCCTCTGATTCCCGAAGCCCTGAAGTCAGGGATTTGATTATGCTTATCACGATCTCAGCTTCCACCGCTCCAAATGTGGTTAGTTTTGTAATTAGTTAATGTCATTACCTGTCATCAAATCCAGACAACGCTGGTCTCCAAAACTTCCCATAGCAGAGAAACCCACAACCTGACATCTTTCCACCGTTTTACACAGAGTTTCTTTAATAATCCTGGCAACTGTCCCCTCCTTCCTAGACCACAGGTCTGAAAGTTAGGAGAAAGATTATTTCTCGTATTTTTTTAAAGGCCATTTAAAATTCTTCGGTACCTTTTCCCCAAACTTCTCTTCACTCCCAGCAAAGCATAAATATAATCTTTTCAGCAACCCTTCTGCTCTCTATTTACGGTTGTATTTTGCTTTGGGCAGAATGGCCAAAATAAGAACGGGTTTACCGTAGGGAAACACCCCGTTAAGGACTATTTTTACCTTTCATAAAATGCTGCTTGTCTTGTTACCTCCTTGCTGTTAAATCCTGGGTGAGCGGTTTTCTTCTGTGCTCCCATGCAGTCATTCGACAAATATTCTCTGAGTGCCGACTGTGTGTGGCTACTTGTGGGTACTTGGGACACAGCAGGGAACAGACTGTTTGCATCCTGGTCCTCCGGGAGCTTACGGTCTGATGGGAAAGGAAGACGATAGGAAAGTCAACAGTCTGTGGGCTGGACACCTTCCGTGTGCCCCTCCAGACCCCCCTCCTACCTCCCTGTGGTGTGGGGAGCCCTGGGGAGGGAGGTCGGCAAAGGTGCATCATCAGTGGCCTCTTTGCCCTCAGGGTCTGTCTGGGTCAGGACCCTAAACGGGGGAGCAGGACGGTGGGCTCCGGGTGCTGATGGCCCCATCCCCTCTGCTGGCCCAAGGGTGACACAATTGCTTTTCTGTTGGTTAGGAATCAGTCCTTCCCACGGCTGCTTCAAGCCCGGGACGATAACTGCTCTTCCTGGGTTTGGTTTTCCTAATCTTAAGAACCCTTCCATAAACAGACCACCCATTAGCTTCTTCCCAGTCTCCCACCTGAAGGCGCCTCCTGTCACCACCAGACCCTGACTGCCACCGTGGTCAGAAGGCAGTGCTGCGGGACCTGCTGTCTTTTCCACGCATAGTGCATCAGCGATGATGCCTCGTCACCTGCACACTTTTGGACTAAATGTCCTGGGGTTTCAGGCTGCGTCACTCCCTATGACTCAATTACTCGTTGATAAGGCACGTGATGTATATGCATCCTCACCATACGTGCATCACTATACATGATAAAACAAGCGCACCTCCTCTGCGTGCCCTCTGACCCTGCCATCCTGCTTGGCCAGCCCTCAGTGCCTCCCGGATTCCGGGGACCACAAGGACCTGCCCATCCACAGGCCAGTTCAGCTAGCTCCCCACAGCCTGCCCGAAAGGGTCCAGCACCTTAATGTGGCCGTGGAGACCCTTCTCCCCATCACGGCTTTCTGCTCTGCCAGTGCTACCCTTGCTCTGTGCTCAGGGGACCACTGGTCCGTTCCCGGCCCCCAACTCCTTTTTTTTTGCGGTACGCGGGCCTCTCATTGCTGTGGCCTCTCCCGTTGCGGAGCGGACGCGCAGGCCCAGCGGCCACGGCTCACGGGCCCAGCCGCTCCGCGGCACGTGGGATCCTCCCGGACCGGGGCATGAACCCGCGTCCCCTGCACCGGCAGGCGGACTCTCAACCATTGTGCCACCAGGGAAGCCCTGTAATTTTAATTTTTTATTGTCCTGATTATGAAAAAAATGCCTCTCCATGAAAAAACCATAGAGAACATAAAATATAGAAGTTAAAAAATATGTCTCACTGTCGTATATAAGTTCCAGGGACAACTAGGATGTTCTGGGGGGCTTTGTCTTTAGCTTGGGAGGCAGAGCCCATGTGTACATCGCCAGGCCACCTCTGCGGACCAGGTCTGTCTTTTCTAAAGAACTTTTATAAATTCTCGGGCTCTTTTGCCTGCCCAGTTCACACTGGCCTGAACTGTCCACTTAAGCCAAACCAAGTATTTTCCTTGTCTGCTTTTAAGCTTATTGCTTGTATTTTGGGGAGTGAATCTGGGCTCCAAGCTCTGAAGTTCATGGCTCCGCCTCTTCTTGGAAACAAGGTCCAAAGACTCAGATGGCCTGGAGCACGCTCATCTCAGTGGGTGGTTTATATACTCATCGCTCTCCTTCTGGAAGCCCCTGATGGATGCCATCCGGGTGAGCTTTGCTGCTCTGCCCAAGGTTTTCAGGGTTACTCTGTACTTCCCCCCAAGAGACATCAGTGTGTGTTAAAGCCACACTAGGATTTCCTGTGCAAAAAGCCCTTGAAATATGAAGTTCCCCTATCTCCTGATGATAAAAGCGATGCAGAAAGAAAAAAAGCCAACATAACAACTTTGTTACCTGATGGTACTTATTAGTAAGCTTCCCTCAGAAAGAGCGCTGAGAGATTTCATGCGGATTTGGGTTATACTCTGGGGAATTTGTCTGCAAAAGCTACCGAGTGGCCACCATTCCTGGGTATGTGTTTTTCGTCTGTGGTAGATGAAATAAGGATAATATTCTTCATTTGGTGATGCACTCATTCAGTATAAGTTTAAGTTTAAAACTCTAGTTTCCAGCAACTTATTAAAAAACACACACCAGTCTGGCTAAAAAATATCCTCAGGAAACCAGGCTGGAAGAAGAGGCTGTGAGACAGGAATGAGCTATTTAGCTTTTCTTGGAAAATGGCATAATTCTCAGAGGAATGAAAGGCCAAGCATTCCCCGGATTTTTCTCAGTCACACGTGCCAGTCCACAAAGTGCTGAAACCCTAGACACAGAACCTGGATTGATTTCAACTTCAGTCATTCAGGTGTTTGTGGCACAGAATTAACACCACCCAGAAGGCAGTATCCTGAGTTCCCAGAAGTCCCAAGGTCCAGTATAATTTTAGGCAACACTTTCGGCTTCCACACAGGGATAGTAAGGTAGTCATTCAGTCCACATAAGCAGAATATTTTACTCTTTAAAAAGAGAAATCCTAAATCAACTGACGTTTGGCATGAACCTGCTGAAAGAATTTATTTTTCTAGGTCATGCAGACCTCGCATTAATCTGTTCACATTTCTGTAACTCAATGGCATGTTTGTTGAGTGAATATTGTACAGTCCCATTGTGTCAGATGTTACGAGCTACCGAAATCAACATGGTATCTGCTGCTTTCAGGGAGCTTGCCATCTATCCAGTGACACTGGACGCAAACGTAGGAAACAATCAGTGGATAGCACAAGGCATTCAATAAATAAGGTTGGGGCAGGAGTTGGGAAGAGAGAGAAAGACAAAGCTACTGGACTCTTTCGGAGAAGACTTGAGGCTATAGGGTGTCATCTGGGGGAATTTGAACAGGTTGAGGAAGAGAGATGGTTTATTAGGCTGGGATTTAGCAAGAGAAAAGCCACCAACTCGAAGAAAATGAATTGAATATCTATACGCCAGGTGTTTTTTAAAAAAACTAAGATCTTTACCTGCATGAGCTAAATTAATTCTAATAATAACCATGTGACAAGGTATTTTAGCTCCCATTTTAGAGGTGAGCAAAGTGAGTCTTAAGGGTATAAGTCATTTGCTCAAGACCCCATGGAAGGAAGCTGCTTTACTGGGATTGCCTTGGGGACATGGAAGCAGTCTGTCTGTCCATTTCCCTTCCTTCAAATTAGAGCCGTGGGAGCCCTGGTCACCTGCTGCTTGCATGTTCTTGCATGGTGAGCAAAGAGCTGAATGGGAAAATTTAGGTGTGAAAGCAAAAATGCATCTGGACGTTTTCTGAGCTTCAGAGCCGACGAGGAAGGGGAGGGTTGGGCATGTTGACGTCCCCTGCAGTGACTGCCACCCCTGAGCTCCTGCTGCCCCTCGAGCTCCCCAGACCTCCGCCGCGTGGCCGGGGGTCCTGGGTAGGGGGTCTTCTTCCCCTAATCAAAGGCAGTCTTCACACAGGCTCTGCCCGCCCCCAGGACAGGCCCCGGGATGTTTTCTACTGAGAGAGGTGTCCAGGAACCCGCGGCAGATGGCCAGTGTTCTCCAACGCTGTCTTCTTTTCTCCCTGCATGTGAAGTCACTCATCTAGAGACTTTACTTCCCAGCTTCCCTGTCTGGACATAAGATTACAGCTTTGCCTGTAAAATGTGAGCAGAACTGATGTGAGCAGCTCCTGTTCCCCGTCTTCACTGGGCATCACTCTTCCTGGTCTCTCTCTCTTTCTCCCCGTGGGCTGGAACCTGGATGTGCTGGCGACCCTCATTAAACCGAGCAGATGCGCGGGACCCCGCAGGACAGTGGGACGATGATAGGGAAATAATCTGGATCTCTTCATCACCGTGTGAAATGGAGCATCCTGCCAGCCTGGACCGTCCACTGCAGAGAGTTATGTGAAAGAGGAAGCAATTCGGTCTTGTGAGCCACTGTATTTTGGGGTCTGTTTAATCTAAAAGCTGAGGTTTTTACCCTAGTAATACGAGACATTTCTGGGTGGGGAAGAAGAGCCTTGATTTCAAGTCAATATCTTGTCTTCCTTCATTTTCCCTCTTTCCTAAGTATTTATTGAGCACCAACTGTATACCAGCCATGGGCACATTACCGGTGATGGTAAGCAGGAGGACTGTGTCTCTTATCGTCCTGGAACTGTGTCCCTACCTTCTAGTAGGGGAGATGGACCAAAACAAGTAGACGGACATTAAATTAAGACATTCCACCTGCAGACTGGACTCTGTTGTTGTGAAGCACGTAGCTTTGGGGCTGGGGAGAGAGAAATGGGTGAGAGAAAGCTACTTTAGCCAGCGTGCTCAGGGAAGCCTACGTGCTGAGCCCTAAAGGAGACATGAAGGCAGGCATGCAAGCAGAGGGGAGAGCATGTGCTAAGGCCCTAGGACAAGGAAGAATCTGAGGGACTGAAGACAGGGGTGGAGGAGGGGAGAATGCACTAGAAGGTGGGCAGTACCAGTGGGACTGGATCTGGGTTTTACTCTCTGTGCCCTAGAAGCTGTTGAGTTCACAAGGAGTGTCTGTGCGTGGAGGGGGGCAGATGAGTCGCCTGATTACTGTATAAGGTCACCTCTAGTGCTTTATGGAGAAAGGACCCTGAGAAGGTAAGGTTCCCCACAGCTGCTGCAGGCTGTCTTGGTCCTGGCAGTGGTGATTGCGAAAATTTATTTTAAAAAATCATTGAAGAATTTCTCTAATCACACAGTATTTGAATTCATTAAAAAAAAATAAGTCCAAGCCAGTAGTTTGAAGAATTAAGTTGCCAGAAGGTTTCTTACATCATATGCCATCTAGTTGCAAGCAGGCTGGGAAAGGCTGGTGAGAGTTCGGTGGTGCCACCCGCTAGTCCACATTCGTGGTTTGCGGTCGTGGACGAGGCTGGTGAAAGGGGTTGGAGTAGTTGCAGTGAGGCTTTCGAAAACTTCTAAGGGGCCTGGACTTTGGAATTTCTACCTCTGGTGCAGAGGCAGCAAAGAAAGAAACGGAAATGGTAATTTATAAAACCTACCCAGCCCACAAAAGCCGCCTACCTATTATTCTCAAGCAAGTGAAGTCTGTGTTTAAGGACCAAGCTTTCCCACGAATATCAATTTTTTAAGTGTGATTTTACCTCTTGAAGAGCAGTATCCTGACTCCTTCTGCAATAACTTTGAACAAGTGAGTTATTTCAGGAAGGAAACAGCATAGTTCCCAGACCTTCTGATGTCCGTGCAGTTATTATTGGGATTTTCTTTCGAAGGGTTTCTTTTCTCCCCCGATTCGTGGAGATAAAAGGACATCACATTGTATAAGTTTAGGTTTACAATGTGTGGATTTGATACACATATATTGCAGACTTCTAAGGTTTTTTAACACCGTCCTCAGAAATAGGAAATTGTTTGATTTCTCTCTTTATTTTATTTTATTTATTTATTTTTGATTTCTCTCTTTTTTTTAGAGGAGTGATTTCAGGATCTGAAACAGTCCAAGTGAAGTATACTGCGAGACTCCTTTTGTTGGGTTAGTGTTTGCATATCTGAACAATCTAATGAGAAAGGAAGTCCAGGTTTTAGCTTCTGCACATCAGGAAGTGGTTACGTGCCCCAGCCTGGCCTTGCAGACGGGCTGAGGGGGGAACCCTCCTTTCTCTCCTCCCCCTTTCCATCTCTCACCCTGAAGTCATCTCCGAGGACTTGGGGTACGCTTGACCGCCCTGGAGAATGGCCAGCGGTCACCACAGCTGCTCCCGGGCATCGGCCTTGGAGCCAGGCTCTCCTGGGGGCAGGAGACGGAAAGAGGAAGCAGGGGTCAAACACGGCTGGATTTCCTGGAGCAAGGGTTCCCTGTGTGCGCCCTGGGAGAGGCCTGGAGAGCCATGTCACATGTGCCGGCTCAGAGCCCAAGCTGGGCTGAGAGCTGAGTCCCAGGCTGGGAATTCTCAGTTTTCAAGTCTTCCTTTCTGTCCTGTGGAAAAAGATAGGGAAGTTTAATGAGATGAACATGGCCAAACACTGCTGGCTTCTGAGAAGGAAAAGAGCCTGTTACGCGCTCCTGCAAACACAAGCCCTCTAGATGGGGACAGCTACTTACTGAGCTCTCCTCCAGGAAGACTTGATTGTCTTTATCAGACAATTCAAAAGTAGCATGTATTCAGGGCTAGTCACTCAGCAGTACATGCCTGCTGAGTCAGGAATCAAGAAAACATCCTATTTTGCTTCTGACCTTTGCACCAGCTTTGCCCAACACCTGCCACCTTTCCAAACGTGCAGTGATTAATATCTGGAAAGGATAGGTCTTTTTATTCAAAAAAGAAGTTAGGTCTGTGATGAACTGTGATAAAATGAAGAAATAGTTAAGGACCAAAACCAAACCGTATATGGAGCGGAAAGATGCGCTACCTCTTTGGTTGGAGATTTTCTGCAGAAAATATTCCAGAGAAAAGGGAAGATGGAAATGTATGTGTGTGTGTGTGTGTGTGTGTGTGTGTGTGTTTAATGAGTAGTTAAAAAAAAATGAACTCTAAGTGGGAAGAGAAGAGAAGAAAGAAGAAATTTGGGTGCATCTATAAAATCGCACAACTTATGAGAGTTTAAAAAGGCAATTTCTTTTTAAGGAGCCAATTCCTAATTTCCCACATAAAAGTATGGGAATTGAATGGTAAATCCTTCTCGGCTGACAAGACCCCTGAAAAGGGTTGGGAGAAAGAGTTACTGTTCCCTTTCCATTCATGTGTCTTGAAAGCCCGTGGCTGCGAAACTGCCCGGGACCGCAGAGGCCTGGGTTTCAAAGCTGCCCGATGACTTTTCAGAGCTGATCTATTGTGGGGCTTTGTTTCGTCTGGGTCGCCCTCGTTTTGTTCTGCTCCGGCTGTATCACTCTTCTGCCGCTGCTATTAATCCACCCTGTCTACTCCTCTCCATTCAGAGGCACATTTTAACCCTGCCCCGCACAGGGCGCAGCATGAAAGGCTGAAAGGCTGAGCATCACTTCGGGGAGAGGGACTGAGAGGGAGGGGAGGGAGGGGAGTGTGGGGTGCTGGGTGCACAGGCTCACCTGGGCGGCTGGGTGTCCAGGAAGCAAAGAGCAAAAGGGAGCAAGTGGTGTGAACCAGCTCTGTCCATCTGCTGGGAGTTGGGCAAGCTGGAACAAACCTTTTTTCTCACACTGTCACCGTCTGGCTGAGCTGCCTGCTCAGGCACCGGGAACTCAAGCTCCTGGAGCCTGCAAATGAGCCGGCCCTTATTTTTCAGTTTTGATTCGATTTCCTTGCTTGTGCTTAATAGGCTCCTTATAGCTCAAGCGTTGTCAGACTGGGATAAAGTGGCAAAAGATACAGTGATTCATGTAAAAAAAAAATTAAATCAGAAAACTGTTGTTCGGTTAGTAACTCAAATTCGGTTCCTGTCCTTATGCCTTCCCGGAAATCCTATTATATTCAATTATATTCCAAATAGAGAAGATGATTCTCTGTCCTCCGCATCACTCACTTTTCATGGTGCAAGGGGACCGTCCGGAAGGCCCAAAGGGTCCCGAGAGATGCTGGGTTATAAAGTGGTAACAAACGTTCCCCAAGTGCCTGTGGTTTCAAATCATCTGTGGTTCTCACGACACAACCAGTGGGGGGGGGGTCCCTCATGGTGGTTCAGGGACCCCTGGTGATGGAGGGTTGTTGTCCACATGGGTACCCACGAGCCCCGTGAACGAAAGAAGGGACCTCTCAGGGCTCTCACCTTGGCGATGAGATCTCCAGCTTGACAACACTTCCACAACAGCTAGCCCAGTGGTCACACCCGGCTGCCGGGCTGGGGGTCTCTATCTCTGGGTCCAGGAGGAGGAACAGGCGAAATAGGCATCCCTCCAGGACACTGTGCACACGCTCTCAGGGACAAGCAGAGGGCTGCACGGAAAGACAGGGCAGCAAAGTATTTTCAAGACTTTAACTGAACAGTGAAAGCCAAGGATTACGTGGTTTGAACGTAATATGCTTAGTTGCACATTTGCTCTCCACAGCCATTTGCGCTGCATGGCCTCAGGCAAATCACTAACCCACGGGACGTCCACTTCATCGCAGATACGGAGGCTCAGTGGGTCTGGATCAGTGGTTCCCAAACCTGAGTGGGCTTTAGATCAGGGAGGACTTATTAAAGCTTTAATTGTAGGACCTCAGCCCTAGTGTCTCTGATTCAGCAGGTCTCGGGGGAGGCAGGGGGAAAGCTTTTCATTTGTAAAAAGTTTCCAGGTGATGCTGACGCTGCTGGTCCAGAGAACACACTCTGAGATGGTCTCTAAGACTGGAGAGTCCGATGTGGCTAGAACATCCAGTCTTTCCTACATGTGACGGCGTAGCATCAGCTCAGGAGTTGACTACTGGCTGCAGTAGAGTTTTCATGTGGAAATTTGACTGGAAAATGATTCACCAGAGCATCACTAACCCCTAACCTTTCATGAGAGCACATTTGCATGTTGGGTTGACACACAGAGTTTAAAGACACATCTCAATTACAAGATGTGATCCAGGCAGCTGCCCTTGTGGGGACAGAGGCAGCCAGTAAACTCTGAGCAATTACTTAAAATTAGACTTGTCAGATTTGTTTAGGGTGACCAGGCAAGTACATACATTGACCCAATGTCACTCTTTCTGGAAAGAAGTTGTAATGATTTTGTATATCAGTCGAACTGTTCCAATATTGATGCCGCCTTCATGCTTTAATCACCATTCTAGTCAGATGTCATTTTTAGAAGCCCTTGGGGATTTGCATCCCTTAATGATTCTTCAATACCCAAACCAAGCGTTCTTTAATTGGTGTAAATTGAGCAGTGTTCCAGCTCAAACGAGGATAGGGCAGGCTGATCAGTGATGCCGCGCATGTCTGGCTATCGGAAAGCTATCGTCATTAGATCAAATAACAGGTCCTCAACTCCATCTGCCTCTGAGCAAACACCAGCTCACGGACCCGGCAAATACTATTGCTACTTGTCGTCACTATCGGGAAGGACAGAGCAAGTTGTGATCCCCAAATCTCATCTGTTAGGAAAAGGGTTAAAAAAAAATCCATCATAAAAACACTCTCTGTTCCAATGTCAGAAACTGTATTCTGGAGCCTTCAATGAGAATTCAACTAGAAACAGTATTTCTATCCTCTGGAGATTTGGTGTCTGTCTCTCTTTCTCCATTTGTAGATTGCAAACAGTATACAGTTTTTGTTAACTTGGCAAGCCATTTTTTCCCATGATTTTTTGTTGTTGTTGTTGTTCCTGATGGTGCGTTATCCATCTAACCATCTGAGTGTGCTAGGGAAACATGAAACAGGTGTTCATTCCCTCCTTTTTGTATGATTGAAAAAACTCCAGGCAGTCTACTTAAGAAGCCCAGGACAAATCCTTCTCATAAATGTGTCAAGCCCACTTTTCACTCCTGTCTCTTTCCATCAGCTCTCTCAAATTGAGTACTTATTACTGGGGCAATGGGGGGGGGGAAGAAAAGGGAGCAGCAGGCCCATCACACGCCCCCGGCTCAGGCCTGCCAGCCCCCTGCTCCTTGGCTCAGCAAACTGTGCTCAGATACTACGGGTCCGGTGGCTGCCTGTGTTCATCGTTAATTTATCTGGTTTTAGACAAAATGTGCTGACTCTTGCAGGGAATATCTCAAGTTGATTTCAGTTTGAGTTTTACAGTGGTCCAGTGCTTCAGGTGAGTGGAAAGGAGGAGTAAGAGGCTGTCAGTATCCTTGACAATCTTTGTTCGGAGCTTGGATTTAGAGAGGAGGTTTGGGTGGGTAAGCGTACTCGGACAGCCTGTCTTCAGGCAGTGCGCTGTAATCCACGCACATCCTCACAGAGGGTGTATTGCTTCCTTTAAGATGCTCTCGCCAAAGGCTTTGAGGACCTTGGGGTAAACCTTATGGGGGTGTCTTAGACTCTGGGATTCACTTTTGGAGCCCGGCTGGAGAAATGAGACAGAATGACACCTGAGCCATCTCCCTGTGCTGGTAGGTCTCGTGGACCAGAATATCACCCTTAGAATGAAAGCACATTCTTGCTGAGAAGCCAAAGGGGGTCAGTATTTCTTTATCTGGATCAACTTTGACGGTGTCAAAGAGCAGACTTGAAAGGGGCTGCAGAAATGATCTGCCCCCCCGACATTTTTGAGGGACCCCTGAGTCTGCAGTGCTGTGTCCCCCTGTCCCAGCAGTCTTGTTTCTGTCACCTTTTCTCTTACAGACAGCTACCTGGCTTTCTTCAGCCCTGTGATGGGTACAGTGAACTTGTGAGCAGAATGCTTGTTTCCAATTCTGGCTTCTTCCCTGAGCAATCACGTGACCTCTCTGGGTTTCCATGTCATCATCCCTAAGTGAAGGAGTTGAATTAGATGAGCCCTAAGATCCCTTTGAGATCTCACAGCTGAAGAGTTATTTTCTCCAGTGCCAGCTCTCATGAAAGTCAAGGCCCGGGACCCCCACCTTATGTGTCTTTGGAGCCCCTGGTCTGACTCTCATTCGTGGAAATGCGCATCTAAACCAGCACTTCCCAAACTTGAATGTGCTCTCAAATTGCCTGGCATCACGTAAAGAGAAGATTCTGGTTCAGTGGGTCTGGGGTGGAGGCTGATATTCTGTTTCTCTGACGGCTCTCAGGTGATGGAGCCAGGCTGAGGAACAAGGCCTCAGACCAGAAGTTAAGTGAGACCCGAGGGCTGGTCTGCTCTGCTCTGCACTGGACCTTGGCACAGCCTGTCTCAGAGCGCACAGCTACACGGGGTTTGGGTAAGGGAATCCTGTGGGGTGTTCAGAGAGAGGGCTGAGCCATGGACGACGGGTGCCTTGGCCAGGTCTCATCCCCACCACCTCCCATGTTACTTCCGACGGGATTGGAAGGCTCTGGCTGCAGACCTGGCCCCTGGCCTCACCGGGCACCGTGTGCAGAGGGGGCAGGAGACAGGCAGAACCTTGGGGAGGCGCTGGCAGGGAGAAGCAGCTGCCTGTGCTCCCTGAGTCCTGGCTCCTGGCCCATTGCCCAGGGCCACAGCTCTCAAGCATATACTCGTAGGTGCTTTCCTTTCCCCTTTGGCTGGTTCCTCTTTGATGTCCATTTCAACCAGCTCAAATGACTTCGAGGGAGTGAAGGGTTCCACACAGTGTCACTGTGGCTCCATTGCCATTTTATGCAAGGAGCATTGGTCTGGGAGACCAAATATATGGGTGTAATTCCGGCTGGCCCACGAACCAGGGAGGGGCCTGCCAGTCAAACGCCCGAGACCCTAGCCCTCTTCCCTCCCATCCACACCCACACGCAGACCTAGGAAAGGGGCTTTCCTAGTGCACAGTGTTTTCGAACTGAGGTGAAATCGTATAACAAAAAATGAAGCACGTTAAAGTGTGCACATCAGCGGCGTTCAGTCCATTCACAGTGATGGGGCAACCACTCCTGGTCTCTAGTTTCGAAACTTTTTCATGTCCCCAGAAGGACTTACCATGCCTGTGCCTTACTCCCATTTCCCCTTCCCCCAGCCCCTGAACCACTCATCTGATTTCTACCTGTGTGGATCCCTATTCTGGGTATTTCTTGTAAATAGAATCATACAGCCTGTGACATACCTTTTAAAATTGTACTTATTTATTTTTCCTAGCTAGAGACATTACATTGAACATTACAACAATTAAGACTTGAAACATATAAATCCACGGTGTTTGGAACCACGGACTTCATGTGCGCATGTGGATACATGTATGTGGCCACGTATACGTGTGCATGTGTGTATGTGTTCTTGTGTGCATGCATGCATGTGTGCCTGTGAGTTTAAGGTCCCTAGAGAACCTAATATCCAGCTGAGGGTGCTACCACGCCCCCGGTCCCCTTTAAGACAGATTCAGGGAATTAGTAAACCAAGTACGGACATAAACTCTGCCTCCCGGAGGATAGACCCTTTCTATTCATAGTGTGCTTTGCTTTCTGAAGGGAAGAGCGTGGCATGTGGAGGCCAAGGGAGACCATAGAGAAGTCTGATCAAAGTTGCCATTTGGCAACAAACTTTACAATCACCACTCGGCCCTTTGGAAATTCTTGTCTTCCTTTCCCTGTCCTTCTGGTTCCCGTCCGCCTCTTCTCCTTTGCAGTTTATTCCACCCAGTAACTCTGGCCTTGCCTACCCAGCTCTCTCTCCATCTGATTTCTCCCCTCCTGCCGTCCTGTTGGTTTGCTACCGAAGGCAATGGGTATCCCCAAAGGCATGGCGTTCTTGGTCCTACTTACAAGTACAGGAGTTTGTGAGAGGACATATCGCCAGGCTTTTCTAGATTGCTTACCCTGACCACTAAAATATTTCGAGCATAAGCTCCCAATATATGCTTGCTAATCTATTATTTCTTATTTATTGTGCACCGCTACTATTGCTACTAGACGATATACACTATAAAATATACATAAAGGTGAAAATTCAAAATAATGAGAATTTGGGGCTTCCCTGGTGGCGCAGTGGTTGAGAGTCCGCCTGCTGATGCAGGGGACGCGGGTTCGTGCCCCGGTCCGGGAGGATCCCACATGCCGCGGAGCGGCTGGGCCCGTGAGCCGTGGCCGCTGAGCCTGCGCGTCCGGAGCCTGTGCTCCGCGACGGGAGAGGCCGCAGTGGTGAGAGGCCCGCGTACCGCAAAAAAAAAAAAAAAAACAGAGAATTTTACGGAGACATAGAAGTTCTAATATTTTCTCCTCACAACCCATGGGATCCCTTTGGTGACCCGTAGACCAGAGGTAGAAAAGGCTTCCCCAGTCTAACTTTAGGGGCCGCGGGGGCATTACAAATTCCTTACACCTCCTGAAGACAGGTCTTCCTTCCACAGATCATCTGCCGCCCCAGCTGCCCACTGGGCTCCTGGGAATCACAGAATGGAAGTCGCTGCTGCAAGTGATCTTAGCTGTTTCTCCTCTTGAAGTTTCCTTGACGCCCCTCCCTGGTGTGCAGGCTTCACTGCTGCCCTTGGAGCACCTCATCCCGCAAATGAACTTTCACTCGTTCTGGGCTTTTTTTCCCAGCGCAACCATCCCTGCTTTTGTAAAAGAAATGACAAATTAAACAATTTTTTAAATTGTATGATTCCTTTAATTAATTAATTATTTAAACATTGAATTATAGCTGATTTACAATGTTGTGTTAATTACTGCTGTGCAGCAAAGTGATTCAGTTATACACACACACACACACACACACACATACAAACACACACACACACACACACACACACACACACACATATATATACACATTCTTTTCCATTCTTTTCTTTAATATTCTCTTCCGTTATGGTTTATCATAGGATACTGAATACAGTTCTTTGTGCTATACAGTAGGGTCTTGTTGTTTAACGATTTTTGTATCGTGGTAAAAAACATAACAAAGAATTTACCATCTTAACCATTTTTAATCATACAGCATGAATCAGCAGCATTAAGTATATTCACATTGTCGTGAGAAAGAGCTTCAGAACTTAGAAATCTGAAACTTTATACCCATTAAATGATAACTCCACTTTTCTCCCTCCCCCAAACATCTGGTAGCCATCATTCTACTTACTGTTTCTATGAGATTGGTTATTCTAGATACCTCATATAAGTGGAATCATACAATATTTGTCTTTTTGTGACTGGCATATTTCACCTAGTGTAATGTCTTCAAGGTTCATCTATGTTGTATAGTATGTTATAGGATTTACTTCCTTTTTAGGGTTGAATAATATATCATTGTATGTACACACCATATTTTCTTTATCCATTCATTTTCTGATGGACATTTGGGTTTCTTCCACCTCTTGGCTATTGTGAATAATGCTGCTATGAACATGGGTGTGCATCTTTGAGACACTGCTTTA
The DNA here is from genome assembly GCA_004363435.1 of Platanista minor. Classification (NCBI taxonomy): domain Eukaryota; kingdom Metazoa; phylum Chordata; class Mammalia; order Artiodactyla; family Platanistidae; genus Platanista; species Platanista minor. The sequence continues at coordinate 10,586 of RJWK010010276.1, read as the reverse complement.
GATTCTTTTGAATAGATACCTACAAATGGGATTGCTGGATCATATGATAGTTCTAGTTTTTAACTTTTTGAGGAACTTTCATACTGTTTTCCATAGTGTTTGCGCCAACCGTGCGTAAGTGTTCCAATTTCTCCACCTCCTCACCAACACTTGCTTTTTTTTTTTTTTTTTTTTTTTCTCAATAGTAACCATCCTAAGGGGCTGTTTTTTTTTTTTTGTTGTTGAATTATAGGAGTTCTTTATGGATTCTGGATATTAACCCCTTATCAGATATGTGATTTACAAACATTTTTTCCCACTCCATAGTTTGCCTTTTCACTCCTTTGAATGCTTCCTTTGAAGTACAGAAGTTTTATAGTTTGATGTAGTTCCATTTGTTTATTTTTGCATTTGTTATCTGTGGTTTTGGTGTCTTATTCAAGAAATCATTGCCAAGTCCAATGTCATGAAACTTTCCCCCTATGTTCTCTTCTAGGAGTTTTATAGTTTTGGGTCTTACATGGAGGTCTTTAATTTATCTTGAGTTAATTTTTGTGTATGTTGTAAAATTAGGGTCCAACTTCATTCTTTTGCATGTGGATATCCAACTTTCTCATCACCATTTGTGACAGAAACTCTCCTTTCTCCATTGAGTGGTCTTGGCACCCTTGTTGAAGCTCATTTGACCATATACAAGAGAGTTTATTTCTTGGCTCTATACTCTATTCCTTCGGTCTATATGTTTGTCTTTATGCCAGTGCCACATTGCTTTGTTTTGATTACTGTATCTTTGTAATATGTTTTTAAATCAGGAAGTATGAGTCCTCCAACTTTGTACTTTTTCAACATATCTTTGGCTATTTTGGGTCTGTTGAGATTCCATATGAATTTTAGGATGATTTTTTTTCTATTTCTGTAAATAATGCCTTTGGGATTGGTAGGAATTTGGTTGGATCTGTAGGTCACTTTGGATAGTATTGAGCTCTTGCCAGTATTGTCTTCCAATTCATGAGCGTGGGATGTCTTTCTATTTATTTGTGTCTTCTTTCATTTCTTTCAGTAATTTTTTGTGGTATTCAGTGTACAAGTCTTTACCTTCTTGGTCAGGTTTATTCCTAAGTATTCTATTCTTTGTGATGCTATTGTAAATGGATTTTGTCTTTTTTTTTTTTTTTTGCGGTACGCGGGCCTCTCACTGTCGTGGCCCCTCCCGTTTTGGAGCACAGGCTCCGGACGCGCAGGCTCAACGGCCATGGCTCACGGGCCCAGCCGCTCCGCGGCATGTGGGATCTTCCCAGACTGGGGCACGAACCCGTGTCCCCTGCATTGGCAGGCGGACTCTCAACCACTGCGCCACCAGGGAAGCCTGAGATCTTGTTATCTTTGAACAGAGATAATTTCGCTTCTTCCTTTCTAATTTCTATGCTTTTAACTTCTTTTTCTTAGTACTGTGTGGAATACAGGTGGTGAAACCAGGCATCTTTCTTTTGTTCCTGATCCTAGAGAAAACACTTTCAGTCTTTAACCATTGAGTATGATGTTTGCTGTGGGCTTTTCATATATGGTCTTATTATGTTGAGGTAGTTTCCTTATATTCCTAGTTTGTCGATTTTTTTTTTTTAATCACGAAAGGATGTTGACTCTTTTCACATGCTTCTTATGTGTCAGCTGAGAAAATCATGTAATTTTTGTCCTTCATTTTGTTAATGTGATATATTTCTGTCCTTCTTTGGTTCCTGGGTCCTGTTAAATATTTCTTCCCAACTTTCAGCTCTCTGACAATAACCTCAGTTTTCAGTAAAACTGTGGGTTGGGATTTTTGTCCGTATGTTATACGTTGTGATTTCTTAATTTTATAGCACACTTGATTCTTCAAGCATGCACCATTCTGAGCTTTGTTTGGGAGAACACGACTCCATTCTTTTATAATCACCCAGCCCTCTATTGTAAAACTTCTCACCAAATTTTCTTTGGCCTTTTCCCTTTTTCAGTTTCTTTTCAAATCCCTAAGTAACCTCCTATGTGTCCCCCCAAAATTCATTCTTATTCTTTTCTGTGAAATTGCTCTGTCTGGTGACTCAGCAGTGAGACAATACTAAAACAATAGTAGCTGGAACTCCACATTCCCCTGGATGCCGATACAACCCCCTGATCCTGCGTATTTTCTGAGTCTTAGAAAATACAACTTGGATGTATGTCTTAAGCATATTTCTGGTTACTGGTGCAAAAACAAAACAAAACAACAACAACAACAACCCCCCCCCAAAAAAACAACCCAATAAACAAAACAGAATGATACCTATACTTAGCAGGCAACTGGTAGAATAGGAGTTTTATTTTTAAAGTCAACCATACTTTAAAACCTAAGGCCATTTTATCAATGCTTTATTATAGATGTAATCAATTCCGTTCAGAGATAAATGCCTAAAGATTTAGATCATAAATGAAGGAAAAACAATGTGGAGCAAAACTGTAAGGATGTGAAGCATGAGCGATGTTTTGTCCTTTCTGAAATTTGTGATACCCAAGCTCTGTTTTTTTTTTTTGGAGAAGCCATGAACCAGCAGAGATGAAGATAAAACACAAGGGGAACAGCACAGAATCAATCACGAAATGCTGTCTTACCACAATTATTTTTCTAAATACTACCATAATTAACACTTAACTGTTATTAGTTATATATCACAGTGATGTTAATGAAAATGACATATCAAAAAGGGAAAATTTACATAAAGCTTTCTGTTAGAGGCCCGTGAAAGCTAGCTGAAAATAAAAATAAGTCAAAACTTCAGTTTGGACATTTTCTAATTAGGTAATTGGCAATGGAATCTTACTTATCTTTTTATCTTGAGAGTTTTTTTTTTCAGATCAAAAGTTTTCCCCTTATTAACATTAAAGTAATAGCCAAGTGTCTGCGTAAAACTATTATTTTATGGGTAAAATGGTTCCATCTTTGTACCAGTATTATAAAATTCTGGATTTAATAACTCAAAGTTATGGGGCTGACATAGAATTTCTTATGAGAAACACACACAGAAATCCAGGATCTTACAAAATGATTTATCTTTCATTCATGTCTTAATTCTATTTTTAGTAAAACTTGATTGTTAGTAGATACAAGCTACTGTGAAGCCTTGGTCATTTTGTGATAAATGATTTATCATTATCTACAGCACTGGAAACTTCTCACTTCTTAAAAATGAAAAATGCACGGCAGGCCCCAATTTTTGTCTTTTCTGAAATTGCTAAGCAAATCGGAATTGCCTGAATCCTCTGCGGGGTCACACTGAACCCATTCTAATCTCCTGTGTGAACTCAGGGCTTGCGCTTTCAGACCCTGGTCGTGGCCTTCTGAGACCTCTGAGGATCTGCGAGCAAGACATTCCTATCAGAAGCTTACCGTATGTATTTTATGCAGCCAAGCTATAGGAGTATCAGATTTACCTCTAACATCTTGGCTTTGTGGTTTAAAAAACCCCAAACAGGAATTCTTTTGAAATAGCTGTTGCAAGAGTCTTAGCTTGGCTGGTCTGACTCCCAAGGGTTATTTGTGGCAGGATAATCTCTCGTAAGGGTGAGAGGTTCTGTCTTATTTCACTTTAGGTTCAAGCTCTTTTCTGGCAACAGATGGTGTGATCAGAGTCACTGTGATCTCCTTAAAGGAATAGATGGGATTTAAGACTAGTAGAAGGACAAACTAAAATATATAGGTGTGATCCAGAGGGGTAAGAACATGCCAGTATATGAAGAATAAGAGTAACATGAATTTAAAAGGTTACATCAACAGCTAGTAACACAAGCGTACGGGCTCCGTCGTTACTGATGACCATGGGGCCACGTTGCTCAGAAGGAGAGGCGCGGTGGGGCCACATGAAGGATCCCCGAGGCCCTTGTCATGCGCTTGCCCAATATCAGTTCAATCAGCACCATCCTTTGAGGATTTCTGTCTGCGTGGGGAAGTGAGGGTGGTCAGCTCCCTGCTGCTCTGGAACTCTCCATCCGCACGTTCCCTGACCATCACTGTCTGGAACAGAGTATAAACCTAGCAGATGAAGGCTTGGTCCAGCACTGGTCCACTCACCCAATTCAGGAATTGGTTAAGTATCCTGACAGGGCTGGCAGGGCTGGCAAGGGATGTCCAGACCTCTCCCTCAGCAGGTGTGAGTGACCTGTCCTTCATCTGTTCCCTGACAGCAGGGCTGCCCAAATACAGACGCTGGGCCACCTCCCTGCTGGAAGGGAGCATCTGGGGAGGATTCTCGTGGCAGCCTCCAGAGGCTGGGCGAGACTCTCAGGCTTAGCAAACTGGGCTGACGAGACGGTGAAATATTTATTGTGATGCCTCCTCTTTTCTTTTTTTTTTGAAGTTCAAAACTCCTTGTCATCCTTGGGCTGAAGTCCGTGGACATGAGAGGAATTCATAATTAATCAGAGGTGGCCTGCTCCCACTTACTGATGACCTCGGCTTGCAGCAGGCAGAAGACAAGTGATGGTCTCTGCCTACTTGCTCCATTGAGTGGTTTTTTCCTAATAAAACAGAAAAGTCCGTGAAACAAAAGAAAGCAATCCAAAAAACTTGCCTGTTTGATGGTCTCTCACTAGTTCTTGGTGTGTGAACTATTTTCTCACGTGGGTGAAAAAAAAGGGGCAAATAACTTTTGCTATCTTAAAGTAGACTTTTTATATGAATCTTGTTTAGTCTTAAGGATACTTATTTCTTGAGACTTCCCTGGTGGTCCAGTGGCTAGGACTCTGTGCTCCCACTGCAGGGGGCCCGGTTTTGATCTCTGGTCAGGGAACTAGATCCCACAGGCTGCAACTAAGCATTTGCATGCAAAAAAAAGAGAGAAAGAGAGAAAAGATACTTACTTCTTTTTTCCCTTGAGTGTCTACAAAAAGCAAAGGAAGGATTGTGGGATTCTTCAGATAATTCAGACCAAAATGCTGATTTTCCTTTAGATATGTAGAGAATGGAAGAGAAATCTAACTCCATCTGACACGTGTTGTTTAAGTACTCTTTTGAGTTGGTGGATAAGGCCATGGCCTTACCCTTAAGCCAAGTCGCCTATCAGTGGAAAAATATTACATATTTTTTATAAAAGAGGGCTTCAAGTGTCTGCCAAAAGTGGACAAATGTTTTCCTTCAGTTTACACACTAGTGAGTAATTTGGCATTTACCTGTTTCCATCAGTCATACTCTGATTGGTGTATGGATTACAGAGAAAGATGCACTGATTACGGAGAAAGATGAAGGCCACCCATCGGGGTACAAGGTGACTCCTGCTTTGGGTCTCCCTACCTGTCTAGTCCCAGCACCTGCCATTCCCCAAGGGATCTCTTGCTCCAGGGAAACTTCCTTGGTGTTCCCAAAGCCGTCCAGATCACCTTCTCTGTGGCTTTACATCTGCCCTGCTCCTGACTCTGCTCTTTGTTTGTTTATTTATTTGATTAATTGATAGATTCATTCATTTATTTGGCTGCGTCAGGTCTTAGTTGCGGCATTTGGGCTCTCCGTTGCGGCGTGCGAGCTTCTCTCTAGTTGTGGTGCCTGGGTTCTGTAGTTTATGGCATGTGGGCTTAGTTGCTCTGCGGCATGTGGGATCTTAGTTCCCCGACCAGTGATCTAACCCGCGTCCCCTGCATTGAAAGGTGGATTCTTAACCACTGGACCACCAGGGAAGTCCCTGACTCTGTTCTTTGGGCAACCTCCTCTTTGGTACCTTTCTGACCAAATCCACCTTCCATCCCATCCTCTGCTGAGAAGGGCATCTCTCCTTGGGCCTCTCATTTTCTCCTCTTCACGTCTCTAACATACCACATTTCTCCTTTCAGCAGCCACAGATATTTACTGAGGGCCTCTCCTGCCATTGGCTCTGCTTGGATGGTGAGAAAACACAGTCCCTGCCCTCGTGGTGCTCACATTCTAGTGGAGAAGAAAGATAATAAATACACATATAAAATGGCGCCAGGTAGTGTGATGACGAAAATATGCAGAGGTTTTCCTGTCTGACTTTCCCAGCACACTGTGAACCCTGAGAGCAGGTCCTGCACAGAGTATTCACGTGGTGGTAGGTGGTGAATGAATGAACAGTTGAAAGGGGCATTCGTTGGACCTCTAACTGTCTTCCCAGTACTGGAGGATGTAACAGAAATAAGAGCTAATTTTACTTGTTACAGCTGGAAAGTTTTCTCTTCTTGAAGAACATCTCTGTGGTATTTTCAGAGATAAAAAGGAATTTTCCCTCTGACTAGAAGATCACTGTTGGTTCATACAGGCAGACACATCCCTATAAGCATCTTCTGCCTGCCGTTGAGTCACCGTTCAAGTAGATTACGCCACAGACATGTAAAAAATGATGGTTCTGTACTGCAGGTTTTCATTCCTATTAAATTCTGTGGCATGTGATCTTGAACAAACATTTGTAGTCAATATTTGATAAAAAGTCTGATTCCATCAAGTAAACAAAGCATTAGAAAAAATAATTTCATTCCTTTGCTAAACTAAATCCATTAAGACTCTAACACAAGTAGAACCGGGGCCGAAGGATATTGGAAACAAAACAAAACAAGTGAGACTCCTTGCACATTTGCATTTTGAAATTAGTTGCTGCCCTAATTATTTGTCAGTAGAAGCATAAATTAGGCAAATAAAACTTAGAGTAAGCTTTTAGGCACCCACAGGATTCTCTGCTCAAGAGTAAATTGTCATAATGGTTCAGTGTGACAGTTTACTTTTGCTGTCTTTCTGTGATGGAGGAAAGAAAGGAAATGGAAATGGAGCCCATGGAAATCAAACAGACTCCAGAGAAAGATAGATGCAGGTGGGTACTTGTTTCCCCTGTAAGGTGTGGGTAGATAATAACAAATAAACCAAGCATGTTGGGAGCAGGAGCTGCCTTGGAACTATTACCTATTAAGTGTGACTTCATGACTCCAACGTGGAACCAAAAGATGAAAGATGCAGTTAGCTTGGAGCTGTTGTTCATCTTGCTGACGTAAATAGGATTGAATAATTGGAGTATTTGCTCTATCTGCTTTCCCATACACCACACCATGTCCATGGAGGTTTCTACTACAAATTCTACTAAAATGTAAACATTCTAGTACAGCTGGAACGTTTCTTTCTGTTGCATAATTAGGCATACATTGTTGGTGGCCTCTCTCAAAAGCTATGAAACATCACAATGATGCTAAGTAACAAACAGCTCCAAATCTCAGTGACTTAAATCCACCCCTAGTTTTGCCTGTGCTCCAGGGCTTCGGGTCAGCTGTGGCTCGGCTGATCCGGGCTGGGTTCTGTTGGGTGGCTTTTCCACAGGTGTGCGGGCCAGTTGGGACAACCCTGCGTCAGGCTGCAGGTGGAGCTCAGGTCTGTTTCATCCGTCTCTCATTCTGCAAGGGCTTAGAACTCTCTGGCCCGTGATCTTTCCAAGGTGGAGGTGGGTGCTCTCAGAGGAGTGGGTGTAAACAGGCTTAGGCCTGGACTCCAAATTGGCATGTGACGTGTCTGCCCACGCTTTATTGGCTAAGGGAAGTCCTGTCGTCAAGCTCAACATCCGTGGGATATGAAAGCAAATTCGTCCTTTGGAAGTCAGTGTTGTATGTGTTTGGGGTGTGGAGTGAATGTTTGCTAAACAATAATTTAATCTACCATGACTACCTATATGTAAAAGAAGACCTTCATTTTCTGACTTGAGCCTTTACACGTGAATTGTTTAAAGTCTGCTCTTTTTTCTTTTTCTTTTTTTCCCTCTCATGAGTTTGTTAATTACAAATGTGTTAGATTAGCTAGAAAGAACTTCTTTCAATAAGACAGAAAATTTAGAAAGAAACATGGATTAACCTCCAGCAACAATGGCCTGGGGTGACACGGTGGAGTCTTCATCCTGCTGTTGGAAGGAAGGGTCCGTGGGATGTAGGCCTGCAGGTCTTACTCGGCTTCGGGGCCGTGCACGAAGCTGCCGGGTACAGACCAGCTGGGCAGGAATCCCACCTCTGCAGATGCGTGCATGACTCTCCTGCTCCGATGACAGCACCCCTCTTCCCTGTCACCAGTTGGCAACCCCCATGGCAGAGGATGTTTTTCTGATCATTTTGCACTCATTAAATGCAGCTGTCACAACACAGGATGCGAGGATGCATGCAAAACTTTTTTGCCACGTCAAAATAAAGCTGAAAAGCTTTTTAAAAAGGAGCTGAAACCTTTGAAGTGTATTCTCAAGGAATATAGGAAATATCACCTTTTGTTGTTGACAACTGAAAGTGTTCCCTTGCAGCACAAATTAAATCTTGGCCCAGGCGAAGGAAATATTGTTCATCAAAAATTTGTAGCAGAAACCATTTGGCAAACCAGTTGGGGTTTGATTGTGCTATTCCTGGGCCTGAATGACCTAGAGGCTCCATACCCATTGGCCTGGCTGATCCCTGATAATGGTTCAATGTAGCAGAGTGGCTCCTTGACTCTCAAAGCAACGTTATGAGAATGAAATCATCGCACACCTATCGTATATCTCATTAGAGAAGTAAAACAAATGAATGGATTCCGGGGCCATAACACACACCCAACTGGACTGGATTCGCTGGGTAGAGGTGAGGGCCTTCCAGGATCTTGGCATGGTCATCAGAATCCCTTTCTCCAATCCACGGACCTCCATGGGAACCAGCATAAAGGACTATATTTTCAGTAATGTGCTTACTGATGTAGCTAGTACCTCTTAATTCTTGCTATTTGCTAAGTGTCACTCAACTTTTGACCAACTCAAAAGTTGATCCTGGCTGTTGCTCCTCTGAGAAGCCTTTCGCCTTGAGAAAAGAGGAAGAAAGAGGTCTTGCAGGCTGAAACGGGCCAGACCTCTAACACCTGATGTGATGGGTCCTCTCTAGGCAGTTCTTCTCTCTCTACATCATGCTATGCACACAGAAAGGCCTGAAACGTATCCTTGAGGTACAGATTTTTATTTGCAATTTTGAAAGTCTATTTTACTATAAGCTTTCTTCGTGGTTAAAAATTAACACGGTCCTTTGGGAGATTGGGATTGACATATACACACTAATGTGTATAAAATAGGTAACTAGTAAGAACCTGCTGTACAAAAACAAAAAAAATTAACACGGCTCTTTGTATTTTGAAGTATTCCCCAAAATACGAATATATTTACGCTGACTCTTAACTCCATCATGGCTGGTTCATTTTGTAGAGAAATGAAAAGCTACAACCATCCACGTGCTTTCAGTGCATTATACAGTGTGACACATACCTATCTTCTGTTTTTTTGTATGAAATTTTTATTAATCAAATATTTTGGAGCAAAAAAATAAACCTGGGCTGGGTAAGGGGGCCACCGGCTGTGATCCCTCGTCCACCCCGATTATGACCACAGTTGCGATGATTGTGCTCAGGTGTGTCCATCTTGTGTTCACCTGGCGTCCCCACTAGACTGGGATTTTGGGAGGAAGGATAGGGTTTATCATCATATGTGAAGCCCTGATGGTGTAATTCAGGGCTGAGTCTAAAAAATGGTGAAAGGCACAGGGGAGGAAGGAAGGAAGAAGGGGGTTCCTAGGGGTGGCCACACATCTACATCAGGGGACACAGATACATATGTTTAGACCCCTCCCCCCGCCTCCCCCTCCTCTACCTCCAGGCACACATCACAGGTTCCTGGGCACGTGGCAGGAATCATCAAATAACTGAGGAGCACTTTTCTTCTGGGGAGGGTCGCAATCAGGGTCCTGGTAAGAAAATCCACCTCCCTACACATTTCCTACCTCTCAGGCTCCACATAAGATCCCCTTTGGACAGATTCTAAAGGGAATGGGAGGATGGATGGGGTTGGCTGAGTCCCAGTCCCACGGCCCTCAAGCAGAGAGAGAAGGGCACGGACACAGGCTTGGTGGCCATGAGAGCCAGGGGGACACAAGACGGACACACGTTTAAGTGACCCACAGCCAGATGCACGAGCTGTGGGTCTGACGGCTGCATCCGCCTCACTCTGCATTCTCGTGCTTTGGGATGATCCCACGGAGGACCTCGAGGAAGAGCAAATGCAAGAAATTGAGAGGCTGGCTTCACCGTGATGCCACACTGGTGAGAAAACCCAAAACCTGGGCAGAAAGGAAGAATGTCAAGGAATAGTGGGTGAGAACCTAGAATTCTCCAGTGTTTTGGTTGTCATGCTGGGCACTGAGCAGAGATCGGAAAGCAGACGTACAGGAGGACAGTGGGAGCGCAGAGCCTGGGGTGTGGTCCCCTGTCTCAGGTGAGCCTGGGAGGACCATCCTCCTGGAAAGTGAGGAATCCGCCTACTGGACACTTTTGTTTATACACAAGAATATTTTGGCTAGAATTTATTTGAATTTAGTAGACTCTATTAGATTTGAATTGATTAGATTTCCTTTGTCAACTCTTGGAGAGGCCTTGATTCCGTCTCCTGCGTGCAGGAGAACCCCGCCGGGGTTCCCTTCCTCCTCGCTTGCTGTCCCCTTCTTTCTTCTGAGCCCCTTCCCCCCACCCCCCCGGAAGGCCCCCTCCTCAGGAGCTGTCCTTGGAGAACCAGTCTGAACTTGGTCTCTTCCTCTCCATCAATTCATATCTTAGACTCTTGCTA
>RJWK010010275.1:0-43959 GCA_004363435.1 Platanista minor | reverse complement strand
AAAAAAAAAAAAAAAAAAAAATTCCATATATATGTGTTAGCATACGGTATTCTTTTTCTCTTTCTGACTTACTTCACTCTGTATGACAGACTCTAGGTCCATCCACCTCATTACAAATAACTCAATTTCGTTTCTTTTTATGGCTATTATTCCATTGTATATATGTGTCACATCTTTATCCATTCATCTGTCAATGTGCACTTAAGTGGCTTCCATGTCCTGGCAATTGTATATAGAGCTGCAGTGAACATTGTGTTACTGCCTTTTTTTTAATTATGGTTTTTTCAGGGTATATGCCCAGTACTGGGATTGCTGGGTCATATGGTAGTTCTATTTTTAGTTTTTTAAGGAACCTTCATACTGTTTACATTCCCTCCAACAGTGCAAGAGGGTTCCCTTTTCTCCATACCCTCTCCAGCATTTATTGTTTGTAGATTTTTTTTGTTTTTTGTTGTTTTTTTAAACATTAGTTAGTTGGGGTATTTTTGGGTTTTTTTTGGCTGCACCGTGTGTTGGTTGCAGCATGCGGGATCTTTCATCGTGGCATGAGGACTTCTCTCTAGTTGTGTCGTGCGGGTTTTCTCTCTCTAGTTGTGGCACGTGGGCTCCAGGGCGCATGGGCTCTGTAGTTTGTGGCATGCGGGCTTAATTACCCTGCGGCACGTGGAATCTGAGTTCACCGACCAGGGATCGAACCTGCATCCCCTGCATTGGAAGGTGGATTCTTTACCACTGGACCACCAGGGAAGTCCCTTTGTAGATTTTTTGATGATGGCCATTCTGACTGGTGTGAGGTGATACCTCATTGTACTTTTGATTTGCATTTCTCTAATGATTAGTGATGTTCAGCATCCTTTCACGTATTTGTTGGCAATCTGTGTATCTTCTTTGGAGAAATGTCTATTTAGGTCTTCTACCCATTTTAGGATTGGGTTGTTTGTTTTTCTGATGTTGAGCTGCATGAACTGCTTGTAAATTTTGGAGATTAGTCCTTTATCAGTTGCTTCATTTGCAAATATTTTCTCCCATTCTGAGGGTTGTCTTTTTGTCTTCTTCATGTTTTCCTTTGCTGTACAGAAGTTTCATTAGGTCCCATTTGTTTATTTTTGGTTTTATTTCCATTTCTCTAGGAGGTGGCTCAGAAAGGATCTTGCTGTGATTTATGTCAAAGAGTGTTCTTCCTATGTTTTCCTCTAAGAGTTTTATAGTGTCTGGCCTTACATTTAGGTCTCTAATCCATTTTGAGTTTATTTTTGTGTATGGTGTTAGGGAGTGTTCTAATTTCATTCTTTTACATGTAGCTGTCCAGTTCCCCCAGCACCACTTATTGAAGAGGCTGTCTTCTCTCCATTGTATATTCTTGCCTCCTTTATCAAAAATAAGCTGACCATATGTGCATGGGTTTATCTCTGAGCTTTCTATCCTGTTCTATTGATCTATATTTCTGTTTTTCTGCCAGTACCATGCTGTCTTCAGTACTGTAGCTTTGTAGTATACTCTGAAGTCCGGGAGCTTGATTCCTCCAGCTCCATTTTACTTTCTCAAGATTGCTTTGGCTATATGGGGTCTTTTGTGTTTCCATACAAACTGTGAAATTTTTTGTTCTAGCTCTGTGAAAAATGCCATTGGTAGTTTCATAGGGATTGCATTGAATCTGTAGATTGCTTTGGGTAGTACAGTCATTTTCACAATGTTGATTCTTCCAATCCAAGAACATGGTATATCCCTCCATCTGTTTGTATCGTCTTTAATTTCTTTCATCAGTGTCTTATAGTTTTCTGCATACAGGTCTTTTGTCTCCTTAGGTAGGTTTATTCCTAGGTATTTTATTCTGTTTGTTGCAGTGGCAAATGGGAGTGTTTCCTTAATTTCTCTTTCAGATTTTTCATTATTAGTGTATAGGAATGCAAGAGATTTCTGTGCATTAATTTTTGTATCCTGCTACTTTACCAAATCAATTGATAAGCTCTAATCGTTTTCTGGTAGCATCTTCAGGATTCTCTATGTATAGTATCATGTCACCTGCAAACAGTGACAGCTTTACTTCTATTCCGATTTGGATTCCTTTTATTTCTTTTTCTTCTCTGATTGCTATGACTACAGCTTCCAAAACTATGTTGAATAATAGTGGTGAGAGTGGACAACCTTGTCTTCTTCCTGATCTTAGAGGAAACGGTTTCGGTTTTTCACCATTGAGAACGATGTTGGCTGTGGGTTTGTTGAGGTAAGCTCCTTACTCAGTATGTCTACTTACTGGAGGGTTTTTATCATAAATGGTGTTGAATTTTGTCAAAAGCTTTTTCTGCATCTATTGAGATGATCATATGGTTTTTCTCCTTCATTTTGTTAATGTGGTTTATCACATTGATTGATTTGCCTATATTGAAGAATCCTTGCATTCCTGGGATAAAGCCCACTTGATCATGGTGTATGAGCCTTTTAATGTGCTGGTGGATTTTGTTTCCTAGTATTTTGTTGAGGATTTTTGCATCTATGTTCATCAGTGATATTGGCCTGTAGTTTTCTTTCTTTGTGACATCTTTGTCTGGTTTTGGTATCAGGGTGATGGTGGCCTCCTATAAAGAGTTTGGGAGTGTCCCTCCCACTGCTATATTTTGGAAGAGTTTGAGAAGGATAGGTGTTAGCTCTTCTCTAACTGTTTGATAGAATTCGCCTGTGAAGCCATCTGGTCCTAGGCTTTTGTTTGTTGGAAGATTTAATCACAGTTTCAATTTCAGTGCTTGTGATTGTTTATATTTTCTATTTCTTCCTGGTTCAGTCTTGGAAGGTTCTGCCTTCCTAAGAATTCTAAGAGTTTGTCCGTTTCATCCATATTGTCTATTTTATTGGAATATAGTTGCTTGTAGTAATCTCTCATGATCCTCTGTATTTCTGTAGTTTCAGTTATTACTTCTCCTTTTTCATTTCTAATTTTATTGATTTGAGTCTTCTCCCTTTTTTTCTTGATGAGACTGGCTAGTGGTTTATCAATTTTGTTTATCTTCTCAAAGAACCAGCTTTTACTTTTATTGATCTTTGCTATCGTTTCCTTCATTCCTTTTTCATTTATTTCTGATCTGATCTTTATGATTTCTTTCCTTCTGCTAACTTTGGGGGCGTTTTGTTTTTCTTTCTCTAATTGCTTTAGGTGTAAGGTTAGGTTGTTTATTTGAGATGTTTCTTCTTTCATGAGGTAGGATTGTATTGCTATAAACTTCCCTCTTAGAACTGCTTTTGCTGCATCCCATAGGTTTTGAATCATCGTGTTTTCATTGTCATTTGTTTCTAGGTATTTTTTGATTTCTGCTTTGATTATTTCAGTGATCTCTTGGTTATTAAGTAGTGTATTGTTTAGCCTCCATGTGTTTGTATTTTTCCAGATTTTTTCCTGTAGTTGATATCTAGTCTCATAGCACTGTGGTCGGAAAAGATACTCGATACAATTTCAATTTTCTTAAATTTACGAAGGCTTGATTTGTGACCCAAGATATGATCTATCCTGGAGAATGTTCTGTTGTTTTTGGATGGAATGTCCTATAAATATCAGTTAAGTCCATCTTGTTTAATGTATCATTTAAAGCTTGTTTCCTTATCTAATTTCATTTTGGATGATCTGTCCATTGGTGAAAGTGGGGTGTTAAAGTCCCCTACTATCATTGTGTTACTGTCGATTTCCCCTTTTATGGCTGTTAGCATTTGCCTTATGTATTCAGGTGCTCCTATGTTGGGTGCATAAATATATACAATTGTTATATCTTCTTGGATTGATCCCTTGATCATTATGTAGTGTCCTTCTTCATCTCTTGTAATAGTCTTCATTTTATTTTATTTTTTATTTATTTATTTTTTTGCGGTACGCGGGCCTCTCACTGTTGTGGCCCCTCCCGTTGCGGAGCACAGGCTCCGGACGCGCAGGCTCAGCGGCCAGGGCCCAAGGGCCCAGCTGCTCCGTGGCATGTGGGATCTTCCCTGACCGGGGCACAAACCCATGTCCCCTGCATCGGCAGGTGGACTCTCAACCATAGTGCCACCAGGGAAGCCCAGTAGTCTTCATTTTTAAGTCTATTTTGTCTGATATGAGAATTGCTTCTCCAGCTCTCTTTTGATTTCCATTTGCATGGAATATCTTTTTCCATTTCACTTTCATTCTGTATGTGTCCCTAGGTCTGAAGTGGGTCTCTTGTAGACAGCATATATACGGGTCTTGTTGTTCTATCAATTCAGCCAGTCTATGTCTTTTGGATGGAGCATTTAATCCATTTACATTTAAGGTAGTTATCGATATATATGTTCCTATTACCATTTTCTTAATTGTTTTGGGTTTGTTATTGTAGGTTTTTTTCTTCTCTTGTGTTTGCTACTTAGAGAAATTCCTTTAGCATTTGTTGTAAAGTTGGTTTGGTGGTGCTGAATTCTCATAGCTTTTGCTTGTCTGTAAAGGTTTTAATTTCTCTGTTGAATCTGAATGAGATCCTTGCGAGGTAGCGTAATCTTGGTTCTAGGTTTTTCCCTTTCATCAGTTTAAATATGTCCTGCCACTCCCTTCTGGCTTGCAGAGTTTCTGCTGAAAGATCAGCTGTTAACCTTATGGGGATTCCCTTGTATGTTATTTGTTGTTTTTCCCTTGCTGCTTTTAATATTTTTTCTTTGTATTTAATTTTTGACAGTTTGATTAATATGTGTCTTGGGGTGTTTCTCCTTGCATTTATCCTATATGGGACTCTCTGTGCTTCCTGGAGTTGATTGACTATTTCCTTTCCCATGTTAGGGAAGTTTTCAACTATAATCTCTTCAAATATTTTCTCAGTCCCTTTTTCTCTTTTTCTTCTCGGACCCCTATAATTCAAATGCTGGTGTGTTTAATGTTGTCCCAGAGGTCTCTGAGACTGTCCTCAATTCTTTTCATTCTTTTTTCTTTATTCTGCTCTGCAGTACTTATCTTCCGTATTTAATCTTCCAGGTCACTTATCCGTTCTTCTGCCTCAGTTATTTTATTGATTCCTTCTACAGAATTTTAATTTTCCTTTATTGTGTTGTTCATCATTGTTTGTTTGCTCTTTAGTTCTTTTAGGTCCTTGTTTCTTGCATTTTCTCCATTCTATTTCCAAGATTTTGGATATCTTTCCTGTCATTACTCTGAATTCTTTTTCAGGTAACTGCCTGTTTCCTCTTCATTTGTTTGGTCTGTTGGATTTTTGCCTTGCTCCTTCATCTACTGCATATTTCTCCGTCTTCTCATTTGCTTAACTTACTGTTTTGGGGTCTCCTTTTCACAGGCTGCAGGTTCATAGTTCCCGTTGTTTTTGGTGTCTGCCTCCAGTGGCTAACGTTGGTTCAGTGTGTTATATAGGCTTCCTGGTGGAGGGGACTGGTGCCTGTGTTCTGGTGGATGAGGCTGGATCTTGTCTTTCTGGTGGGCAGGACCGCGTCCAGTGATGTGTTTTGGTGTGTCTGTGACCTTATTATGATTTTAGGCAGCCTCTCTGCTAATGAGTCGGGTTGTGTTCCTGTCTTAATGGTTGTTTGGCACTGTAGCTTTCTGGTTGTTGAGTGGAGCTGGGTCTTAGGATTGAGATGGAGATCTCTGGGAGAGTTTTCGCCGTTTGATATTACTTGGAGCCAGGAGGTCTCTGGTTGACCAATGTCCTGAACTTGGCTCTCTAACATCAGAGGCACAGGCCTCACACCCGGCCGCAGCACCAAAACCCTGTCAGCCACATGGTTCAGAAAAAAAGGAGAAAAAAAGAAAAAATAAAATAAAGCTATTAAAATAATTTTTTTAATTATTAAAAATAAAATAAATTTTAAAGTAATAAAAAAAAGAAGAGAGCAACCAAACCAAAAAACAAATCCACCAATGATAACAAGCACTAAAAACTATACTAAAAAAAAAAAAAAAAGGCTAGACAGAACCCTAGGACAAATGGTAAAAGCAAAGCTATACAGACAAAATCACACAAAGAAGCATACACATACACACTCAAAAAAAGGGAAAAAGGAAAAAATATATATATCTCTATATATTAAAAAAAAAAAAAGGACGAGAGCAACCAAATCAATAAACAAATCTGAGGATTTGGTTCAAGATGGCAGAGCAGAAGGACGTGCTCTCACTCCCTCTTGCGAAAGCACCAACTCACAACTAATTGGTGAACAATCATCAACAGGAAGACACTGGAACTCACCAAGAAAGACACCCCACATTCAGACAAAGGAGAAGCCACAATGAGACAGTAGTAGGGCGCAATCACAGTAAAATCAAATCCCATAATTGCTGGGTGGGTAACTCACAAACTAGAGAAAAATTATACTACAGAAGTCCACCCACTGGAGTGCAGTTTCTGAGGCTCATGTCAGCCTTCCCAACCTGGGGGTCCGGCAACAGGAGGAGGAATTCCTAGAGAATCAGACTTTGAAGGCTAGCGGGATTTACTGCAGGACGTTGACAGGACTGGGGGAAACAGAGACTCCACTCTTGGAGGGCACACACAAAGTAGTGTGTGCATCAGGACGCAGGGGAAGGAGCAGTGACCCCATAGGAGACTGAACCAGACCAGTCTGCTAGTGTTGGAGGGTCTCCTGCAGAGGTGGGTTGTGGCTGTGTCTCACCGTGAGGACAAGGACACTGGCAGCAGAAGTTCCGGGAAGTACTCCTTGGCGTGAGCCCTCCCAGAGTCCGCCATTAGCCCCACCAAAGAGCCTGGGTAGGCTCCAGTATTGGGTCGCCTCAGGCTAAACAACCAACAGGGAGGGAACCGAGCCCCACCCATCAGCAGACAAGCAGATTAAAGTTTTACTGAGCTCTGCCCACCAGAACAACAGCCAGCTCTACCCACCCCCAGTCCCTGTCATCAGGAAACTTGCACAAGCCTCTTACATAGCCTCATCCACCAGAGGGCAGACAGCAGAAGCAAGAACTACAATCCTGCAGCCTGTGGGGAAAAACCCCACATTCACAGAAAGATAGACCAGATGAAAAGGCAGAGGGCTATGTACCAGATGAAGGAACAAGATAAAATCCCAGAAAAACAACTAAATGAAGTGCAGATAGGCAACCTTCCAGAAAAAGAATTCAGAACAATGAGAGTGAAGATTATCCAGGACCTCGGAAAAACAATGGAGGCAAAGATTGAGAAGATGCAAGAAATGTTTAACAAAGACCTAGAGGAATTAAAGAACAAACAAACAGAGATGAACAATGCAATAACTGAAATGAAACATACACTAGAAGGAATCAATAGCAGAATAACTGAGGCAGAAGAACGGATAAGTGACCTGGAAGACAGAATAGTGGAATTCACTGCCGTGGAACAGAATAAAGAAAAAAGAATGAAAACAAATAAAGACAGCCTAAGCGATCTCTGGGACACCAACATTCACATCATAGGGGTCCCAGAAGGAGAAGAGAGCGAGAAAGGACATGAGAAAATATCTGAAGAGATTATAGTCGAAAACCTCCCTAACAAGGGAAAGGAAACAGTTACCCAAGTCCAGGAAGTGCAGAGCATCCCATACAGGATAAACCCAAGGAGAAACATGCCGAGACACAAAGTAATCAAATTGGCAAAAATTAAAGGCAAAGAAAAATTATTGAAAGCAGCAAGGGAAAAACGACAAATAACATACAAGGGAACTCCAATAAAGTTAACAGCTGATTCCTCAGCAGAAACTCTACAAGCCAGAAGGGAGTGGCATGATATACTTAAAGGGGTGAAAGGGAAGAATCTACAACCAAGATATACCCTACCCGGCAAGGATCTCATTCATATTTGATGGAGAAATCAAGAGCTTTATAGACAAGAAAAAGCTAAGAGAATTCAGCACCACAAAATCAGATCTACAACAAATGCTAAAGGAAATTCTCAAAGTGGGAAACAGAACAGAAGAAAAGGACCTACAATAACAAACTGAAAACAATTGATGGCCATAGGAACATACATATCGATAATTACCTTAAACGTGAATGGATTCAATGCTCCAACCAATAGACACAGGCTCGCTGAATGGATACACAAACAAGACCCATATATATGTTGTCTACAAGAGACCTACCTCAGACCTAGGGACACGTACAGAATGAAAGTGAGAGAATGGAAAAAGATATTCCATGCAAATGGAAATCAAAAGAAAGCTGGTGTAGTAATACTCATATCACATAAAATAGACTTTAAAATAAAGAATGTTACAACAGACAAGGAAGGACACTACATAATGATCAAGGGATCAATCCAAGAAGAAGATATGACAATTATAAATATATATGCACCCAACATTGGACTACCTCAATACATAAGGCAACTGCTAACAGCTATAAAAGAGGAAATTGACAGTAACACAATAATAGTGGGGGACTTTAACACCTCACTTACACCAATGGACAGATCATCCAAACAGAAAATTAATAAGGAAACAGAAGCTTTAAATGACACAAGAGACCAGATAGATTTAACTGATATTTATAGGATATTCCATCCCAAAACAGCATATTACGCTTTCTTCTCAAGTGCGCATGGAACATTCTCCAGGATAGATCACATCTTGGGTCACAGATCAAGCCTCAGTAAATTTAAGAAAACTGAAATCATATCAAGCATCTTTTCTGACCACAATGCTATGAGATTAGAAATCAATTACGTGAAAAACACAAACCCATGGAAGTTAAACAAAACATTACTAAATAACCAAGAAATCACAGAGAAAGTCAAAAAATACCTAGAGACAAATGACAATGAAAACACGACGATCCAAAACCTATGGGATGCAGCAAAAGCAGTTCTAAGAGGGAAGTCTATAGCAATACAATCCTACTTCAAGAAACAACAAACATCTCAAATAAACAACCTAAACTTACACCTAAAGGAACTAGAGAAAGAAGAACAAACAAAACCCAACGTTAGTAGAAATAAAGAAATCATAAAGATCAGAGCACAAACAAATGAAATAGAAACAAAACAATAGCAAAGATCAATAAAACGAAAAGCTGGGTTCTTGGGCTTCCCTGGTGGCGTAGTGGTGGCGAGTCCGCCTGCTAATGCAGGGGATGCAGTTTCGTGCCCCGGTCCGGGAAGATCCCACATGCCGCGGAGCGGCTGGGCTTGCGCGTCCAGAGCCTTTGCTCCGCAACGGGAGAGGCCCGTGTACCGCAAAAAAAAAAAAAAAAGCTGCTTCTTTGAGAAGGTAAAGAAAATTGATAAACCATTAGCCAGACTCATCTAGAAAAAGAGGGAGAGGACTCAAATCAATAAAATTAGAAATGGAAAAGGAGAAGTTACAACAGACACTGCAGAAATGCAAAGCATCCTAAAGAGACTACTACAAGCAACTCTAATGCCAATAAAATGGACAATGTGGAAGAAATGGACAAATTATTAGAAAGGTATAACCTTCCATGACTGAACCAGGAAAAAATAGAAAATACGAAGAGACTAATCACAAGTAATGAAATTGAAACTGTGATTAAAAATCTTCCAACAAACAAAAGTCCAGGACCAGATGGCTTCACAGGTGAGTTCTATCAAACATTTAGAGAAGAGCTAACACCTATCCTTCTCAAACTCTTCCAAAATATAGCAGAGGGAGGAACACTCCCAAACTCATTCTATGAGGCCACCATCACCCTGATACCAAAACCAGACAAAGATACTACAAAAAAAGAAAATTACAGACCAATATCACTCATGAATATAGATGCAAAAATCCTCAAAAAATACTAGCAAACAGAATCCAACAAGACAGTAAAAGGATCATACACCATGATCAAGTGGGATTTATCCCAAGGATGCAAGGATTCTTCAATATATGCGAATCAATGTGATACATACACCATATTAACAAATTGAAGAAAAAAAACCCATATGATCATCTCAGTAGATGCAGAAAAAGCTTTTGACAAAATTCAACACCCATTTATGATTAAAACTGTCCATAAAGTGGGCATATAGGGAAGCTACCTCAATATAATAAAGACCATATATGACAAACCCATAGCAAACATTATTCTCAATGGTGAAAAACTGAAAGCATTTCCTCTAAGATCAGGAACAAGACAAGGATGTCCACTCTCGCCACTATTATTCAACATAGCTGAATATTCAACATATTCAGCATAGTTTCCTAGCCACGGCAATCAGAGAAGAAAAAGAAATAAAAGGAATACAAATTGCAAAAGAAGAAGTAAAAACGTCACTGTTTGCAGATGACATGATACTATACATAGAGAATCCTAAAGATGCCACCAGAAAACTACCAGAGCTAATCAATCAATTTGGTAAAGTTGCAGGATACAAAATTAATGCACAGAAATCTCTTGCATTCCTGTACACTAACAAGAAAAGATCAGAAAGTGAAATTAAGGAAACAATCCCATTCACCATGGCAACAAAAAAATAAAATACCTAGGAATAAACCTACCTAAGGAGGTAAAAGACCTGTACTCAGAAAACTATAAGACACTGATGAAAGAAATCAAAGATGACACAAACAGCTGGAGAGATATACCACATTGTTGGATAGGGAGAATAAGTATTGGGAAAATGACTGTACTACCCAGAGCAATCTATAAATTCAATGCAATCCCTATCAAATTACCAATGGCATTTTTTACAGGACTAGAACAAAAACTCTTAAAATTTGTACAGAGACACAAAATACCCCGAATAGCCAAAGCAGTCTTGAGGGG
The DNA here is from genome assembly GCA_004363435.1 of Platanista minor. NCBI lineage: Eukaryota > Metazoa > Chordata > Mammalia > Artiodactyla > Platanistidae > Platanista > Platanista minor. Next base: position 33,281 of record RJWK010010275.1, on the reverse strand, counting down.
AAAAAAAGGGAGGTAGAGGAATCAGACTCCCTGACTTCAGACTGTGCTACAAGGCTACAGTAATGAAGACAATGTGGTACTGGCACAAAAACGGAAATATAGACCAATGGAACAGGATAGAAAGCCCAGAGATAAAACCACGCACCTATGGTCAACTAATCTATGACAAAGGAGGCAAGAATATACAATGGAGAAAAGACAGTCTTTTCAGTAAGTGGTGCTGGGAAAACTGGACAGCTACATGTAGAAGAATGAAATTAGAACACTCCCAAACACCATACAGGAAAATAAACTCAAAATGGATTAAAGACCTAAATGTAAGCCCAGCCACTATAAAACTCTTAGAGGAAAAGACAGGAAGAACACTCTTTGACATAAATCACAGCAAGATCTTTTTCGACCCACCTCGTAGAGTAATGGAAATAAAAACAAAAATAAACAAATGGGACCTAATGAAAATTTGAAAGCTTTTGCACAGCAAAGGAAACTATAAACAAGGGGAAAAGACAACTCTCCGAGTGGGAGAAAATATTTGCAAACAACTCAACGGACAAAGGATTAATCTCCAGAATATATAAACAGCTCATGCAGCTCCATATTAAAAAAACAAACAACCCAATCAAAAAATGGGCAGAAGACCTAAATAGACGTTTCTCCAAAGAAGACATTACAGATGGCCAAGAGGCACATGAAAAGATGCTCAACATCACTCATTATTAGAGAAATGCAAATCAAGACTACAATGAGGTATCCCCTCACACCATTTACAATGGGCATCATCAGATAATCTACAAACAACAAATGCTGGAGAGGGTGTGGAGAAAAGGGAACCCCCTTGCACTGTTGATGGGAATGTAAATTGATACAGCCACTATGGAGAACAGTATGGAGCTTCCTTAAAAAACTAAAAATAGAATTACCATATGACCCAGCAGTCCCTCTACTGGGCATATACCGAGAGAAAACCATAATTCAAAAAGACACATGCACCCCAATTTTCATTGCAGCACTATTTGCAATAGCCAGGTCATGGAAGCAACCTAAGTGCCCATCAACAGATGAATGGATAAACAAGATGTGGTACATATATACAATGGAATATTACTCAGCCATAAAAAGGAATGAAATTGGTTCATTTGTAGAGACGTGGATGGATCTAGAGACTGTCATACAGAGTGAAGTAAGTCAGAAAGAGAAAAACAAATATTGTATATTAACGCATATATGTGGAATCTAGAAAAATGGTACAGATGAACCGGTTTGCAGGGCAGAAATAGAGACACAGATGTAGAGAACAAACGTATGGACTCCAGGGCGGCACGGGGGTGGGCGGTGGGATGAACTGGGAGATTGGGATTGACATGTATACAATAATATGTATAAAATAGATAACTAATAAGAATCTACTGTATAAAAAAATAATAAAATTAAATTAAAAAAAATAAAATGGCAGGTATGATGATGGAAAAAATTTGTTCTGTTGGACTGCTCTATAAATTTCTAATGCCTTTTTTTTTTTTTTTTTGGCCTCTCAGTGCAGCTTCAGGGCCCTTAGTTCCCTGACCAGGGATCGAACCTGGGCCCCAGCAGTGAAATCCCTGAGTCCTAACCACTGGACTGCCAGGGAATGCCCTCTAATGCTTTTTCAGTAAAATTTTTATTTAGTTTAGCAGAATGTTCCATCTGTCAACAGAATGTTTTTAGAAAAGTTTAAGCTAATAATAAATCAAGCATTATAATATGGTTAGTGAAAATGCCCCAATCTCAAAAATAGTATAGGAGAGATTTATTCAATATATTTAAAAGGTAATACAAAAAAAGATGGTAGGGAACTTCCCTGGTGGCACAGTGATTAAGAATCCACCTGGTAATGCAGGGGACATGGGTTCAAGCCCTGGTCCGGGAAGATCCCACATGCCGCGGAGCAACTAAGCCCGTGCACCACAACTACTGAGCCTGCACTCTAGAGCCCACGAGCCACAACTACTGAGCCCCTGTGCCACAACTACTGAAGCCCGCGGGCCTAGAACCCATGCTGCACAACAAAAGAAGCCACTTCAACGAGAAGCCTGCACACTGCAACGAAGAGTAGCCCCTGCTCGCCACAACTGGAGGAAGCCTGCACACAGCAACGAAGACCCAATGCAGACAAAAATAAATATATTTATATATATAAAATAAAGATGCTATCTTATTAATCCAGAATTTGCTACAATATGTGTTCAAGTGTCAACTAACCACTTTGGCCAGAATTATACATTTTAACAATGAGGGCAAATCATATCACATTTAAAACGTATAATCTGTTATTAACTTTTTGGTGTATTGAACATATTACTGAATACCTAATCCAATTTCCTGAAAGTTATGTTTTATTCTCTATAGGCATATTAGGCATAGCACACCTGACACCAATGAGCAGCGTGAAGGTTTCAGGTAACAACTTCCAGAAGTGCAGATTCCCTGGGCCTAATTCCCTAGGGGCTGAGTTCCTCCTGGAATAGGTGTGGGCTTGTTGTCGCCTAGGGTAGATGCTGCTGACTTGGTGGAAATCACATGGTGGGCTCAGGGTTGTGTGAGGGGTCACCCTTAGAAATCTACCCAGAGGTACCCTTAGTCCAAGTACTAGAATGTCGCAGGCCAAGCATGAAGCTGAGCAGGGACACAGCCCCATCCATCAGCAATCAGGCTGCCTTCAGACCCTCTCAAGCCCACAGCTGCCCCTGGACTTGGCTCCCAACCACCAGAAGCCCCAGGACCAGGCTCCACACACCAGTGCACAGGAACTAGATCCACAGCCCTCAGGACCCTCCAGCCAGAGACCCTGGTTCCTAGCTCCACCCACCAGTGGGCGGGCACCAGCTCCAGAACCCCTAGCCTCTTGCACGAGTGAGACTGCTCCAGCCTCGGGACCAGCCTCACCCATCGGCAAGTGGTCACCACCCAGGGATGGGCTGGAGCTTGGCCCTACACAACAGCAAACCTGCTCTAGCCTTGAGACCAGCCTCACAAACCAAGAGGCAGACACCAGTCCCAGATACACCACTGTCTAACAGCCTGTGGAACCCGTCCACTCCCTAGAAGGCCAGAACAAGTCCTAAGACTGGCTGGGCCCCAGAGCTAGCCACCACTGAGCCTGCTCGAGCTTCACACCAGCCTCACCCACCAGTGGACGGAGAGCAGTCCTCGGACTACCACAGCCCAGCAGCCCACGGACCCAGCCCAAACGCAAGCAGGCAAGGACGAACTATGGACTCAGCTGGGTCCTGGCCCTGCACATCAAAATGCCAGCACAAGATTCAGGACACCCAGGACCCCGCAGCCAGCTGTGTCCAGAACAGTGGTGTGATACCAGCTCTGGTTCTCCTGGTCCCTGCAAGCAGAACCCAGGACATGGCTCTGCCTGCCTGTGCGCCAGGATAGCCCCACGACTTGGCTTTACACACCAGTGGTTGGGCACCAGCCCTGGTATCACCTGGACCCCAACTTCACCCACAAGCAAGCCAGCGCTAGTCTCGACGTCACCCATGATTGTCCAGCCAGCTGCCTCATTATTCTCTCCCATCAAGCAGCACTGACAGCCTCCAAGCAAGGCAGAGCCTGGCAAACAACCAGACTGGGGGCAGCCAAGCCTACTAGACCACCTACAGTAGTCAGCCCAGCGCAGCAGAAGAGTCCAGGCAGCCTACATAGTGGGTACACCTAGAGTATGTAGTTCTAGTGACCAGGGGAGAGTGGGCAGCTGGAACACATAGGACATCTCCTACAAAAGGCCACTTCTCCAAGGTCAGGAAATGTAACTAACTTCCAGATACACAGCAATAAAAACAGCAAGTTAAGAAAAATGAGGTGACAGAGAAACACAATCCAAATGAAGGAACAACATAACCCAGAAGAAGAAAATCTAAATGAAATGGAAATAGCCAATCTATTCAAGAAAGAGTTCAAGGTAATGATTATAAAGATTATAAAGATAATCAAAGAACTCAGGAGAAGAATGGACAACCAGAGCAAGAAGTTAGAAGTTTGTGGGGTTTTTGAAGTCTTTCATTGAATTTGGTACAATATTGCTTCTATTTTGTGTTTTGGTGTTTTGGCCGCGAGGCATGTGGCATGTTAGCTCCTTGACCAGGGATTGACACGCACCCCTTGCATTGGAAGGCAAAGCCTTAACCACTGGACTATGAAGGAAGTCCCTTAGAAGTTTTTTTAAAAGGTGATCTAGGGGCTTCCCTGGTGGCGCAGTGGTTAAGAATCTGCCTGCTGGGACTTCCCTGGTGGTGCAATGGTTAAGAATCTGCCTGGCAATGCTGCAGGGGACATGGGTTCGAGCCCTGGTCCGGGAAGATCCCAAATGCCATGGAACAACTAAGCCCGTGTGCCACAACTACTGAGCCTGTGCTCTAGAGCCCACGAGCCACAACTACTGAGCCTGCACTCTAGAGCCCACAAGCCACAACTACTGAGCCTGTGTGCCACAACTACTGAAGCCCGCGCGCCTAGAGCCCATGCTTGGCAGCAAGAGAAGCCACCGCAATGAGAAGCCCGTGCACCGCAACGAAGAGTAGTCCCTGCTCACCACAACTAGAGAAAGCCGGCGCGCAGCAACGCAGCCAAAAATAAATAAATTTATAAAAAAGGTGATCTTAAAGGACAACCAAACAGAGATGAGGAATATAATAACTGAAATGAAAAATACACTAAAAGGAAACAACTGTAGATGAAATGATACAGAGGAACAAATCAGAAACCTGGAGGACAGAGTACTGGAAATCACTGAAGATGAACAGAAAAAAAAATAGGATAAAAGAAATGAGGACAGTTTCTCTGAAACAACATCAAGAGTACTAACATTTGTGGCCCCAGAAGGAAAAGGGAAAGAGAAAGGGGCAGAGAACATACTTAAAGGCATAAAAGCTGAAAACTTCAGCTCAGAAAACAGACATCCAAGTCCAGTAAACACAGTAAGCCCCAAACAGGATCAACCCAAAGAGGACCACACCAAGACTCGTAATTAAAATGGCAAAAACTTAAAGATACAGACTATGAAAAGGTGCAAACGAAAAGCAATAAGTTACATACGTGGGAGCTTGCATAAGGTTATCACCTGACTTTTCAGGATAAACTCTGCAGGCCAGAAGGAATGGCATGGTATATTTAAAGTGATAAAAGGGAAAATCCTATAACCAAATTTACTCTACCCAGCAAGGCTCTCATTCAGATTTGCTGGAGAGATCTAAAGTTTTATAGAAAAGCAAAACTGCTGCCAGTTTTCCCAGACCCAGCCCTGTCCACCAGTGGTCAGCAGGCTGGAGGCTGGATCCCCACTGTCCTTGGAGGACTCGGCTGGGGAAAGGGGGAAGAAAGTGTCAAACACTTTATTTTATTTTTTGCAAAATGTGATTTGGACAGGAAGGATATGTCCTACCTGCAGACACTGCTTCTATAAAGTGCATCCTGCACGTGAGGTAATGTAAGGTGGGGCCTGCATCCCTCCGCAGGCTCTGGAGGAGTGCAGACATGTTTCATGCCCTCCTCCAGGAGGTGGTTGCCCCCAGGTCTCCTCCCAGAAGTCTCTCGTTGCCCCCCCCCCCGCCGACCCTTTGCTCTGGGACGTTTGCCCTGCACCTGTGTCCCTTCCATGAGCCTCGAGCACACCCAGCCTTGAGCAGGTGGCTCCCTACTGAGTTTCATCAGCATCCATCCCAGGACCAGGCACCAAGCTGGGCTTTGCAGATGCTTCCTGTGAAGTGACAGGCACCGACAGACAGAAGCACATGTGACGATGAGGGGCTATCTTACCCACGAAACACAGTCCACTCTCAGCTGACTGGCACTGAATGGCCAGGGGGTGGCAGTTGCTCTCATGAGTCACTGGGCGGATGGCCAGGGAGCTTCTCACGGGCTTCTTCCCTTCTGCAGGCTGAGACCCCTGAGCACTGGCCCAGGGAGAAGCAAGATTTGGTTTTATGTTTAAGATGAAGCAGAAGACATTGAAAGAGGCATGCAAGCATCTCACAGGATGGACCTCTGTAGGTGTCGTTTGCATAACAAGTGCCTAAATCATCAAAACTAGGGAAAATAACTACACTTGAGGACAAGCAGGGGGTACCCTAGAAGCAAAGGCCTTTCAGCACGTATTTCAGGTTTATGACAATGCCCTTGAGCTTGGGGTTCTTGAAAGGTGATGGGGAAGGAAGTGGGAAACAGCCTTGGGTCAGTTGGGGGCTGGGGCTGATCCACACCTTGTGGATCTATGTAGTTTTGGGTGGTGTTTTTTAAGAGAAAGAACCCAGAATTACGTTGGGATCAAAGAAGGGGCTGAACAAGTGAGGACCCTGCGGTTTCAGCCTCCATAGCTTCCCAGGAAACCTGCCTCTGGTGATGAGTCAAACCCAGGGATTTGGTAAGAAAACTTTGCCCGTGTGTCTGCTCTGCCCCAGTAGGCTGTGTGACCTTGACCTGGAACCTCTCCCTCAGATGGTGCATTGGACACAACGGGCTGTATGACCTTGACCTGGCCTCCTCTCTTGCCTTTCCCCCCGCTGCCCAACGATGGGGCATTTGAAGGCCCTGTACATGTGTAAGAACAAGACAGCGACAGCACTGAGGACTTCCTCTCCAGGGAGAGATGAAAGATGTGAGGCTGTCTAGAGGCTGTACCAGATTTAAATGCTGTTGTGATTCACACTCGCATTAAGCTACTTCTTACCCGCCCAATGTGTCTCTTATTTTTGTTTCAAAGCTCACTGTGTATCATGCAAAGATACCAGTAACATGGGAAAACCTCCCATCTGATGGCAGCAGCCCTCCTCTTTGTTGGCTGCAGTCCCCCCATCCCCATCATGATCCCCACTATTCTGGCCTGGACTGTGCGTGCCCACGTGCCCGTGAGTGCATGTGTGCAGGGGTGGCAGGCACACTCTTGGGGTTTCTCTTTCTGGAGCCCTCTTCCCTCCTCAGTTTGTGCTGAACACACGGACACATACAAGCCTTGCTGCCCAAGCTGGTGCCAGCTCCACTGTGGCCCACCCCCATCAAAATCAAGTCAGCTTCAGGTCCAGCTTGACCCAAGGCCTCAAATTATGACATCAGGAGTTACCTTATCTCTGGTTTCCATGCTGGCCTTACTCTCTGGCCTGTTAGGTACATGTAGTGGCCCTGGCAGCCCCCCAGAAGGGAGAGAGCTTCTCATTCACAATAGTTCTGTGGTAAGTCCTGGCACAGGTTTCCTGGGACCAGGTCACATGCCCACCCTCAGACAGGGGGTTTACTGAAACAAAGGAGATGAAATCTGTTGATTGGCCAGATTTAGGTTATATGCTCACCTTTTGATTCTGGTATTATAGAGGGTTAACTTCCCCAAACCACATGGACAAGGAAAGGCTGGTGGTGGTGAGGGGGCAGACTTCACAGGAAAAAAGAGGTACTATTGCCATACGATGAGGAGAGAGAGGGCTGGAAGGAAAGGTAGTCATAGATGTCCACTACCCCACCCAGGGCAGTGGAGCATCCTGGGGTGTGAAGGGATGAGTTCACCCCACACCTAGTGGAAAACCCAGCTCAGAACCCCCAAGAGCCACACATGCATCAGGAGTTATACAGCCTGGAGTTGACAGCCAGATGGAGACAGGGCCGGAGACGAGCAGAGCGGAAACAAGCACAGACTGTGCTACTGGGGATGCTGCCTGGGACGCTGAGGTCTGGGCAGAGACACAGGTGCCCAGGGGCTGGGTCTGTACGGAGCCCAGACACCGACAGGAAAGAGCAGGCAGGATGAGGAGCTCTGGGGGAGTCCTCAGGGAACTTGCTAGGAGTGCAGCAACTCAGGCCCCTCTCCAGACCTCCTGTATCAGAATCTGAATTATAATCAGATCCCCAGATGATTCATGTGCACTGCTCATCTAAAGACTCACCTCTTGTCCCATAGCCCTCACAATCAGGGGTGGTGGGACTAATGTTAGGTCTTCGGTCAGACTTTCTGGAGTGCAGTGTGGCCGTGTTTATGAAGAAGCCTTAAACATACTCATGCTCTATCATAGAGCCAATATTTCTACTTCTGAGACATTACTGAACAAAATCACCAGAGGCAGGGGCAAAGAATGTTATGCACGGAGATGTTCATTGCAGTATTATTTATAATCAGAAACTATTGCATATGCACAAACAGAAAAGAATGAAGTCAGATATGGCACCTTATGCACATTGACTGTTATGTTACCACTTGAAATATTGTTTTAAAAGTAATCTATAGAGAATGGGCAAGGAATATAGTGATAAACAAGACAGACCCAGTGTCTGCCCTCTTGGAGTTGACATTCTATGGGGGAAGACAGACAATAAGCAAGTGGACAAACGTGACAAGTGCACAGAAGGAAGAAGGGGTAATGTGGTAGAGAACCATGGGTGGGTTGGGGAGGTTACTTAGATGGGGAAACAGGGAAAGCATGTTCTAGGAGCTGGCATTTAAAATGAAATCCAAAAGTTGAGAAGGAGCCAGCCAAATGAACAGCCAAGCAAAGACTTTCCAGGCAAAGGGAACAGGAATTACCATGATGCTGGGGTGGAGGAGCTTGACTGTGAGAGGGAAATAATGGAAGACGTGTGGCTGGAGCAGGATAAGCCAGAGGAAGCTGGAAGCTGAGGAGGCTGAAGAAGTGAGCAAGGCCAGACCCCTCAGGCCTCCTGGGCTGTGAGTGAAGTTTGGGTTTTGTTCTAAAGGCTGAGTGTTACAAGAGTGCATGGAGAGGGGGAATGATATCAGTAAGATGACAGAATAGGAGGTTCCAGCCCTCATTCCCCCATGGAAACACTGATGATTTGACAACCATCTACAGACAAAAATACCTGTGTGAGGGCTCTGAAGTCCAGTTGAGAGGTTCCAGCACCCCAGTGGACCACAAAATGCAAGATCAGCCACACTGTAAGGGTAGAAAAAGCAGTGTCACTTGATCTGCATCACCCCTCTCCCAGGCTGACAAAACTCAGAATGAAGAGAGATCCCCCAGCTCACGATTTCTCCCACAGGATAAAGAGAGAACAGGTGAGCATCTTGCTCCCCAGCCTTTTGGGGCAATGTCTAAAAGCTCTGCTTATCTTGATGCATCCAGAACACTGAAGAAATCAGTATGGCTGGATTGTCTGGGAGAGCTAAGAACAAAGAAAACGGTGGAGGCTCATAGCAACCACCATATACACCTCCAAAGCAACAATTCCCCAAAGATTTGGTGCCCCACACACTCCCACAGACGGTACCTGAACCTCAGCAACCAGTGAAGATCTCAGCAAACAACATGACTCTGCAGGACTGGGGTAAGGTACACAACTGTGAGACACTATTTATGTCCATAATGGGACTCAATGTGAAGCTAAGAGCTTGGTCCCAGAGAGAAATAAAAGCTGACAGGCTGAGGGCTACAAGGCTGCTGAGAAAGGCTCTTTCTATTGGATTGCAAATGTGTAATTTAATTAAAAAAAAAAATCAGTGCCCTGAATGATAACAATTTGCCTTTTAAGGCCGGAATTGGCCACCTGACCCTTGGGGCCCCCTCGATTCCAGGATGTGATTGTCTGGGCATTGGGGGGCCTTACCTGGGCCTGCTGTCCTCTCAGTCATGGGCGCATCTGCCCACATGTGCACCCATGGACTGTGGTCCCCAGGGGTCAGGGCACTCCTGATGCCAGGCACTGGAGGCTCAGGTCATAAGGAAGGAATGACACGTCTGTGGGGTCACCTGTGTGCCCTCTGCAGGGATAAGCACTGTGTGAGTAGAGAAGAGCCCTCCCTGTCCCCTTGCATCCCCGCCCCTCGGGCTCCTGGCAGGCATCCTGGCTGGGGGATGCGGGGAGGCGCCCCACCTCTGAAGTCATAAAGGGGATGATGGGTTGGGATCCCACACGCCCCCCCCCCCCAACTCACCAGCGAGCCCCTCACGTCTAGCCTCGGTTTTCTCCTCTGTAAACCAGAACCCGGTCACCCTTATCCTCAGACATGGGGGTGCCCTGTGTATTTCAGGGGTCCTGCGGTGTGCGGGCCCTGAGACCAGACAGGGGCAGGTGGGAGAGGAGAGGTGCGGGTGCAGCAGGTGTGACAATAGAGCTGTCTAAGAACCGGCTGAGTGTGTGTGCTCTAACATCCAGAAACAGGCAGCTGCCAGTAGCAAACCCATTCATTAAGGCCACGTTTACTCTCTTGTCAGTTACAAGCGTCTGTTTGAACAGAGGCCTCTGGAGTCTGTTAGCGACATTACTGCCGTCACAGAATGGCTCTGCTCTGCACCTAACACAGGGCCTCCGCACACTGCGATTTCCCATGTGCTCCTGCCTTCGCTCTCTTGCTCAGCGCCTCTAAGCAGCTCCCCGCGGCCCAGGGCCTGCCCCGCTCCAGGTGTAAAAGGTCATATGAGGCCCTGCCCACCCTCCCCACCTGTGCTGTGTTCCTGCAGCAATGAACCCCCGGGGATCTGAGTCCCCAGGTCGTGCCCTGCACCTCTGCCTTTGCTGCTCCTCTGCTCTCCTGTCCCCTTTTCCTGTCTTTCAGCCCTCAGCTCCCTTGTCCATTTCTCCTTTATGGCGGGACGGTGTTGGTTGCTCATCCAGGGGCCTTTGCCCAGCCCACCCAGCCTTCTTCCGGTGGATGCTCAGTGTGGAGGAATCACGGTTGGTCCAACTCTGTCATGGCAACCACTTCCCGGCTAGTGATTGGTTCGGACAAGGGCTTGTGGCCCAGTTCTGGCCAGTGAGATCCTAGAGGAAGTCTACAGGGGCTTCTGTGAGAGATTTTCCTTCCTGAAAAGAAACAGATGGGCAGGGAAAAAGGTGCCCCTTGCTTCTGGATGGAGGGTTAACTATGCAGAGGTGATGGCTGGAGTGGAGGCAGCCACCCTGCATCCACGAGGGATGATGCCAACATTCCAGTGATGATGGAGTAGAGGGGTGAGTGGCATCTGATGACATTATTGGGCCACCAGACCCATCTCTGGACCTCCCATCTCTCACACTGTCTTTAAACATTAAATGTTAGACGCCTATGTAGTTTAAGTCACTCTCGGTAGGGATTTCTGTCACTTCAGCCAAACACACAACTAACTGATACAGCCTTCAAGTCTCAGTTGAACATTCTCTGTCCTTAGTTCCCCAGCAGACTTGGGTCTCTGCCTCTGTCCCCACACCCTTCACCCGTGAAAGCAGCTCAGGCACTAAGGTGCCCTGTCTGCCTGGCTGGCTCATCCATATGTGGTCTGTGAACACCTCCGGGGCAGGCATCTGCCTTCTCTCCTCTGTGCACCCTGGGCCTGCACATAGTGGGCCTTCAGAGCCTCAGGGACCTCACCCCACCCCACCATGGCCAGAAGCCTCCAGCCATCAAAACGCCTGTGGAGTCCCTTTGGCCCAAGCAGTGCCGGGTGCCTCAGCCCTGTCACAAGAACAGGCCACACCATGTGGCTTCCCAGAGTTCAAGCAGCAGGATCTGGGGGTTCTGTCTGGCTCCACACTTCCTCACTGTAGCTCAGTCACCTCCCTTCTCTGAGCCCCAGTCTTATCCTCTAATATGGGGACATCGATTGCTACCTTAATAGGACTAATCCTATGAGGACTAGTTTGGGTAATCCTAGAATTAACAGCTGGCCCTAAGAGATACCACTTGAACCTATTCGGATCTCCAGATTAAACACGAGTCTCGCGGTGTTATCTGGAATTTCTTCCCTGAAGCTAGCCAAAACTCACACAGTTGTAGTTCCAGGGTCTCCACTTAGCCAGCTGGACAGAAAACCCAAAGTGGCTCAAACAAGCTAACAAACATGACGGGAGAGAACGACTTATGTACCTAAGTCTACAGGCAGCGGGCTTCCAGCAGGGCTGCACCTGGAGCTCAGGGACATCAGCAGGATCCGTCTCTCCTGACCTCTTGGCTCTGCTTACTGGCATCATCCTCACGCAGGTGGCCCTGCCCTGTTGGGAGCAAGACGGCCACCAATGGCCACAGGCTGAGGTCACGACCCCTCCACTCCCAGCAGAAAGCGAGCTTCTCTTCCCCAGGATTCCAGCAGGAGGCCCTGCCCTGAGCCCTGATTGGCCACTAGCCCAGCCCTGAGCCAATCACGGTGTGAGGGTGGATGGAACATGCTGATTGGCCATGTCGAGGTCATGGGACCATCCTCCCCGGGAAACTTATGAGCAGGTCACCCTGTGTCCGGGACGGGAGGCAGTGTGATGCACAGAGAGCAGGGTTGAGGGTCCAGCCACTGCGTTCTCTGTGCTTCGTTTCCTGCGATGTGACTGCTCACATCCTCTTCCCACACCCCATCGTCCTCTGTTTACAAAAGAACTCAGGACCCACCTCTTCCCTTCCCAAGCCCCGTTTCACCCACCCACACCAAAAAGGAGCAAGCCCGCCCTCCTCTCTGAAGACAGGATTGGGGACCCTTCCCAGGTTCACGGCTGGCTTTTAGTGTCTGATTACAGTCGTTTATTCAGTCAACAAACATCCACTGAGCGCCACCACGCGCTGCTGTGGGTTCTCAGGACTGTTAGCTGTTCTGAGTACTGGGCATCGCCCAGGGGCCTCGCAACGGGAGTGAATTTAGTCTGAGGAAGCACCTGGGATACTGATTCACTGAATCACTTTGCTATACGCCTGAAACTAACACAACATCGTAAATCAACTTTACCTCAATTTAAGAAAAAAGTCTGTCATTGAAAATTGTTCTGAAAGTTGTAAAGTTTTCCCTTTCAAACGTAGGTTCTTAATGTGTCTGTAATTGGCTTGGTGGTGTTTTGTGAAGTAGGGATCCAAGTTAGTTTCCCATATGGATACCAAATTGTCCCGGCACCATTTGTTAACTGGGCCTCCATTCTCCATTTACATATTAAGAAGCCTTTTTAAAAATCCTAAGTATTAACGACCTCAGGTCTTTGGTAATTTGTAGAGCACACGAAGTCATGCTTCCTGTCTGTGTGTTCTCCCCTCTTTTTACTGTTGCAATTTCTGGTATGCACAAGTGCCCCAGAAAGCCCATGGATGTTTCTGTGAGGACAGGGGATGTGAGCATGGAGGAGGGGCTGAGTCCATAATGACCATGTGACTGTGCCGAACGACCCCAACATGGAGTCTGGCTGGGACTTCCTAAGGCAGGGTCTGCGTTTCTTCCTCTTGGTGTCTGGCTGTGCACCATAGGGCTGGTGGATTGGGGCCTGGGTCTCTGGGGCCAGCAGTGGAGAGATTAGACCCCATCGCCTGCTTTTCCATTCATTTCCCTCCTGTGGGCTCCACTGAGCTGGTGTGGAGACATTTCAGACACATTTTTCCTAAAGGCCTGAGAAGTGCTCGCTGCTTTGTCTCTCATTGTGTCTTTGTTTTTATTTTTTGAATATAGTTGATTTTCAATGTTGTGTTAGTCCTTGTGTCATTTTGACAATAAGGCATCTGTGGTTTAACAGACTCCCCCCCTCTGACTCCTGCCCGCTCCTCGCCTTGTAGGGAGATAGAGAGCTCTGGGAGCAGAGCTCACCCCATCACACTTGAGCCTGGACCAGAGAGACACGTTCTCACCAGGAAGGCTCCATCCCTGCTATGGGGGTTTGGAGTTACGGCTTCTGGTCATGCACCCCCACCCCGGGCCCTTGGCACAGGCCCCACTCTGAGGTCTAGAAAGGAGGTGGCCTCCCCTCCCTGACCCACAACCAGTAGCGAGCACTTGGTCCAGCCCCCTGGCTTTTCTGCCCTGCTCCTCCTCCAGCCCCATCTGGCTCCCAGGCTCCACCCTTGACCCCTGCCCACAAGGTCAGCAGGACCCAGTTCCAGGACAGTTTCACACCAGGACAGGCTATTGGAGGCCCTCCCACCCCCTGGTCTAAATAAGCCTTTCCTTGGAGCCTCACAACACTGTGAGGATATACTGGTTTTGTGCCCATTTTCCAGTTAAGAAAGATGAGGCTCAGAGCCATTATGTGATTTGCCCAGGGTCACTCAGCAGGTCAGTGAGTGAGCTAGCATTTGAGTCCAGGCTGTGTGGCCCCAGACTCCATGTCTCAGACTCCATGACTCAGTGCACAGGTTTTTCAGCTCCTCGGTTAAATTTATTTCAAGGTATTTTATTATTTTTGATGCAGTCATAAATGGGATTATTTTCTTTGTTTCTCTTTCTAATGGCTTATTATTAGTGTAGAGCAATGAGACAGATTTTTGTATACTGAGTTCATATCCTGCAACCTTGTTGAATTTGTTTATTAGTTCTAATAGTTATTTTGGGGGTGAGTTTTTTGTTTTTGTTTTTGTTTTTTGCAGTATGCGGGCCTCTCACTGCTGTGGCCTCTCCCGTTGCGGAGCACAGGCTCCGGACGTGCAGGCCCAGCGGCCATGGCCCACGGGCCTAGCCTCTCCGTGACATGTGGGATCCTCCCGGACCGGGGCACGAACCCGTGTCCCCTGCATCGGCAGGCGGACTCTCAACCACTGTGCCACCAGGGAAGCCCTGGGGGGGGCTAGTTTTTAGGGTTTCATAAAGTATCGTGTCATAATCAGTGACAGTTTTACTTATTTCTGTTCCAATTTGGATGCCTTTTATTTCCTTTTCTCACCTAATTATTCTGGGTAGGACTTCCAATACTATGTTGAATAAAATTGGTGAGAGTGGGCATCCTTGTCTTATTCCTGATTGTTCAGGAAGAACTTTCAGCTTTTCACCACTGAGTATGATGTTAGCTGTGGGGTTGTCTTTTTTTTTTTTTTTTTTTTTAGTACGCGGGCCTCTCACTGTTGTGGCTTCTCCCGTTGCGGAGCAGAGGCTCAGCCATGGCTCACGGGCCCAGCCGCTCCGCGGCATATGGGATCTTCCCAGACCGGGGCACGAAGCCGCGTCCCCTGCATCGGCAGGCAGACTCTCAACCACTGCGCCACCAGGGAAGCCCCTGTGGGCTTGTCTTATATGGCCTTTAGTATATTCCATGTATAACCACTTTGTTGAGAGTTGACTTCATAAATAGATGTTGCATTTTGTCAAAAGTTTTTTCTGCATCTATGGAGATGATCATATGATTTTTATCCTTCGTTTTGTTCATGTGGTATATCACATTGATTGATTTGCAGATATTAAATCATTCTTGCATCCCTAGAATAAATTCCACTTGATCACAGTGTATGATTCTTTTAATGTATGCTTGAATTTGGTTTGCTAATATTCTGTTGAGGATTTTTGCGTCCATGTACATCAGGGTCCTTCTTGACATTCTTAAAATCCAAATTTAAAATGTTGTCTCAGTGAAAAATTACAGTTAAATGCAAAAATATCAAGAAAGAGAAAGTCCTTAGAAGTAAATGATAATGAGGCATAACAGATGAAAGGAACAAAGACTCCAAATAACTTACTTTTCATAAGAATGTTAGCTCTTTAGTGGCATGGACATATATACACTACCAAACATAAAATAGATAGCTAGTGGGAAGCAGCTGCATAGCACAGGGAGATCAGCTCGGTGCTTTGT
This sequence comes from Platanista minor, assembly GCA_004363435.1. Classification (NCBI taxonomy): domain Eukaryota; kingdom Metazoa; phylum Chordata; class Mammalia; order Artiodactyla; family Platanistidae; genus Platanista; species Platanista minor. The sequence goes on along the minus strand of RJWK010010275.1, from coordinate 17,798 downwards.
GACCACCTGGATGGGTGGGATAGGGAGGGTGGGAGGGAGGGAGACGCAAGAGGGAAGAGATATGGGAACATATGTATATGTATAACTGATTCACTTTGTTATAAAGCAGAAACTGACACACCATTGTAAAGCAATTATACTCCAATAAAGACGTTAAAAAAAAAAAAAGAATGTTAGTTCTTCAGAGGAATTCTCATTGAAATAAATTTAAAAGGCACGCTTTAGGTTAAAATTTGAAACTTTTTTTTTGGCACTATATTTCTATAGTGAAACTGAAACATGTAATTTATGTATAAGATATTAAGGAATACTATGCAGCTACTAAAATCATATTTTCAAAAAGTTTTAATGACATAGATAAGTACTAATATAAAGTGAAAAAGGAACCAGGAATATAGGATGATCCCATCTAGTTTAGATGAAAGTATAGATATGTTGAGTGACAGTTTTCAAATTTTAAAAAATGGTTTAGTGTTAATATAATCGGAAGGATTCCATAAATATACTTTGGTTTGATATTCTGTTTTCTTTCAACCAGACACACAGAGCTGTGATGCAGACCAGGTATTACCAACACTCCAACCCCACCCCCTGTGGGTCCTGAGAGGCATTGACTTTCTGTCCTGGAGCCCACTGCCTGACTCAGGGGCTCCATAAATGCTCCCTGATATACTGCACTTGGGAAGAAGCCTATTTTTCCATAGTGTGAAATAACAAGACAATTGCTTCCACTAGAAGATACCCCGAAAACACTGAATCTTACAAATTAGGTTTTATCTACCTGCAATCCTGTGAAGATGTCTGAGTTTAGATGTGGCTTCTTTTGCCACAGAACCAGGAAACCCTGAGCACTCCTGCCATTTCTCATGTGACCATAAGAGGGCAGTGCGTGGCTATTTGTGACAATCACACAGTCCCTAGTTAATCTTCCTCAGAACATGTTTTATATCCTTAGAGGATTTCTTTAAGAATAATTTAATTTCCTTTTATTCTTCAATCCTTTGGAATCTAATAAAAACTCCTTACAAATAACAACTAAAGGTAACACTGAATGGGCGATGCCCCTCCTTACACATACAGACACATAAAATTATGAGTGTCTGAATGATGGTGGAACCTTGCCTGACATAAAATTTAAAAACTCGTGGCTAAGACTCTGCGCTCTCAATGCAGGTGGCCCGGGTTGGATCCCTGGTCAGGGAACTAGATCCCACATGCCGCAACTAAAAATCCCACATGCAGCAACAAAGATCCTGAGTGCGGCCACTAAGACCCAGCACAGCCAAACAAACAAGTAAATAAATAAACTCATCCAAAATGGATCAAAGACCTAAATTTAGGAGCTAAAACTATAAACTTATAGAATACGACATAGGAGCAAGGAGCAAATCTTCACGACTTTGGATTTGGCATCAGTGTCTTAAACATGACATCAAGTCAAGGAAAATTAAAACAGATACATTGGGTAAAGGGTCACCAACATGACTGCTTTCCATCTGGCTTTTAAGGTACCCCTGCCACCAGACGAGAATTACACAAGGCATTTCTCCAGTCATTCTCCCAAAACCCATTAAGCATCTGCAGTTGTTTTCTCCATTTTAGAGATGGGGCCACTTAGGCTCACAGCCTTGCTGGGATCACCCAGCTAAGAAGAGGCTGAACAGGGATCAGACTGCGCTCTCTCTGCCTTTGGACTTCCGTGCTCCTTCCACACTGCTCTTCTCTGGATTCTCCCAGAGATCAGATCCCCAGGCCTTGAGAATTCACTGAGCTCTGGGGCAGTGTCGCCACCTATGCCTGAGGCTGGATTCCTTGGCCAGGAGTGGCCTGCCCTGGCCACTGGGGGCCCTCCCAGGCCCAGGATCACCCAATATCTGGGCAGAAGATGGTTTCTCTATGAGCTCCAGGAATAAAGGTTCCGGTATCCTCAGAGCTGAGAGGTCCCCCTGCGGCATCTGGTCCTAGCCTGCTTGTCAGGTGGGCCCTGCAGGCGTCTACTGAACACTGGGCTCAAATCCTGCCTTGGCCGGTCTGTGGGGCAGAAAAGGGGGCAGTTTCTTTAAGCTCCATTTCCTCGTCAGTCAACAGGGACAGTGTTTCTGCCTTCTTCCTGGAGGTGTTAAGAGATTTAGTGAGATGATTCAGGTCTGGAAGAGACCCAGGTAAGGACTCCTTAGCTGTACCTGCTGATATGACCTCCCTGCAAGCCCACTGCTGCCCTGGGCTCCCTGCCTCTGCCCACTCTGTTCCCTCTGCTGAGGGCCCAGCTCCCTCAGACTCAGATGATTCTCCAGGAAGCCTTTTTCACACTCCCATTGGCTGGGGTGTCCCTTGGCCAGAGGTGGGGAACAGCACTCGGGCTCACGCCATCAGGCCCGGGCATCCCTGGAGATGGACATGAGCCTGTGCCTGAGGACGACGAGGTTCTGAGTGTGCAGAGCTAACCCTGGAGCTCCGTGCATAGTGCAGTCTCCTCCTCGGACCACAGGCCGGGGCGCCCGGGAAAAGGGGCTCCCTCCTTCCAAGCAGCCAAAGTGAGCTGTGCTGAGCTCCCTGGGGCGCCTCCCACCTCCCCTGTGCCTCGCCCCGAGACAGCATCTCAGGGTCCCGCAGCCACGGGGGCGGGGGGGCAGTGTCTTCTCGCGGGTCGATATTGAACGTCAGTTTCTGGAGAAGATGTTAATCTTTAATGGAAACAACACTGGGAAGAATCCGGGCCCCTTCGTACGAACCAACACCGAGCCTGAGCCCGTAAACGTGACGGCACTGCCCGCGCCGTGGGGACCCTGCCCCGTGGTCCTCACTGCTCTCCACCCCGGTTCCATCAGGCGAGTCCCCCTCTTAACCCTCAGGGGAGCCCTGAGTGTCCTCCCTGTGAAGGTCTGTGTTCTGTGCATGGGGACCCGTCTCGTGGCCGAGGAGAGGGAGGTCGCTGACCCGCAGCCGCAGATAGAGCGCCCTCTGTCCTCACCTTGAAGGAGGTGAGGGCTCCCCCCTTTTCCTTACCTGGCGTCTTGGGCGGGAAGCAGAATGTGAGGGGCGCCAGGGCTGGGGGCTGGCGCAGGGCCGAGCCAGGGGTCACTGCTGGGGGAGCCCGAGGGGTGCTCAGGGGCTGTGCCGCCTCCAGGGCTGGGTGTGTCACTGGACCCGCAGGGCTAAGATGAGCTCCGGGGGAACGGAGCAGGGGGCTGTGGCAGGAAATCTGGGCCAGGGGACTGAAGCGGCCCCTCCCTGCTCCGAGGGTCACTCTTAGGCACCCTGACGGCCTCCACTGCCCACTCGGCCATCTCCCTGCCTCAGGTGGAGCTCCGGGCTCTCGGGAGCCCCTGCTTTCCCAAACAAGGCGCAAACTTGATGAAGAGACACAGATAGTGGAAACTGCAGCCAACACCTGAAAATGCGCACGAATTGTGTTCCCCAAATTCCACTTTATAGGAACCAGTCCTAAAAAATACAGACTGATGGATGCAGATGTACAGTACAATTAGGAGTGAAAAATTGGGCATGGCAAGTTTGATGATTATAGTACAATATTGTTGTCTATATTCACTATACTATGCATTAGATCAGATCTTTAAAATTTAAAGAAGAAACCAGAAAGCCAGCTACACGAAACTTCTAATTTTTCAATGTTGATAAAATTAGAAAACCAAAAGTTGAAAACCAAAGTTTTCAACAGTTTGTTGGCCAAAACAAAGCATTTCTAAAGCTGGATTTGTCCGGGTATGAGGGCGTCTAGATTTTCACTTGGCACTAAACAATGTTGTAAAGTATGTAAATTGCACGTGTTATCTTTTCTCGTGGTTTAATCCCATGGACTTTTTAAACCACACTTGAAAACCCAAAGTGTCTAACGAGTCTATTAATGGCAACAACTCAGCTCAGGAGACAGGCTACATATAAGGACACTGAGGTTAGAAGTCCAGCCCCAGGGCTGAAACTGATTTATTCGGTGACCTTGAAGCAGGTCATTAAGCAGGCGTTCACCTCAGCATCGGGTCTGCTGTGAGAAGGGCTAACAGAAGGGATTTAAAACATTTAACTCCCTCCCAACAAGTGCTTCAAGAATTCATGATGCCCTCTGTAATTTTAAAGTGCTCTCTGTAATTTTAAAGTCTGTCTCATTTGGACAGTTCCCATGAATTTTGCCAAAATTATCAGCATACTATGAAGCCCCCAAATGACAGCTAAACAGTATGAGCTGAAGGCAAGCTTTTGCAACATTGTAAAAAAAAAAAAACAACAAATATTCCTTTTGTAAATTACAACATATGTTTTCCAGGAAAAAATAGTTCTAAATCAATATTTTTTTCTCAATCCCCTAGGCTCTGAAACTAACTTCCTTGTAAAGCACAGTAGAAAAACGAAAACGTATTCAATATTTTAAGCCTCAGAAGCAAATTAATTGGTGGAAGAAGCTAATATTTGCTTCTCTGCTTATTCACTCATATCTATATATGATCCTTGAGTCGAGGCTGTGAAGAGTGCTAATTTACATTTTTCATTATTAGGAGAATGCACTCAGCAAATTTAATATTCTTATGCTGTATTTTATAAACCTAGATGTGTACTGCACAGATATGCACAATAATTATCATTTTAACAGGGTCAGTCCAATTAATAAATTTTACATACTCCAAAATTATTGTGTGGTATATGGAACCATACTTTCCCTAGTCATCAGTATGAAATTCTCTTTCCCTCTGATACGGCTTGGTGTGGGTGTTTAGTAACGCCCCCAATCTCATACAACCTATCAGTGGCATTAAAAACTAATGCTTATGTTTCTCATTTGTGAACTTTGTGGGTTTTCTTCAGCATGAAAAATGACTTGATCGCCCTTCTGGAACCCCTATAGCTACTTTCTCTAAAGAACATACAGCATCGATCTTACGAAATCACTGTGCACGCTTCACTTTCGTGCATGGTCAGTATCGTGATGTATTCCCTCCCTCATCCTCACCGTTCGCCTCTGCCCCTTCCTCTCTAGCCACACATCACCTGCTCCAACAGTTCTGCCCTTGTTGGCTACATGCCTATTTGCTGCCTTTTCTCGGCCTTCCGGCCTTCCCAGCTTCACGCAGACCTGACTCGTGTGGCATCTGTGTGCGTTTCTGGCCCTGCAGCCTCCTACACGAGGCTCATGCACTGCTCTGCCCAAGACCCTCCTCTGACTGCAGGCTTTGTCTCCCTCGCCCGCTCCACACAACCCACCCCTGTGCTCTATTGCCCTTTATGTTCAGGACGGCCTCCCATGAACATTCATACACCTCCTTACTATGTTGCCCCAGATCATTTCTCCAGAAGGGCTTCCTAGTCTGCAAGCGTCCCCGCTCCTGTGTCTGCAAGTCACTGTCAGCTGTTCCTGCCCTATTTTTCAGCAATTCACTTTTCTCCCTTAAAGGTTTTATTTGGAGCCTTAATTTTTTTCTGGATACTTTCTTTACAGAAATAAACAGGGAAACTGCAGCAGTATATGTTAAACATGCATAATACTTATTTTTAAGTAAGTTATGCAAATGTTACTGAGTCCAAGCTCGCTCTGCTCCCCACAAGACAGGCCAATAAATCGGGAGACAAGGTGTTGACGCAAGGAATAGCGACTTTATTCCGAAAGCCGGCAGACCAAGAAGATGGTGGACTAGGGTCCCCTAAAAACCATCTTACCGGGGTCTGGATGCCAGTTTCTTGTATAGAACAGAGAGGGAGAGGATGCGAGGAAGTAAAGTAAAAAGGCCATTTGCCTGGCTTGGCCAGCGTCGGGGAGGGGGTGTGTTAATTTCTTTTCTGCAGCCATTCACAGGTGGGCAGGGTCAGATTGTCTCCAAGTGAACTGAACAAAGGCACTTTAGTTTAACATTCACGTAGAGGGGCAGGGTTCCCTGAGGCAGGCCATTATGTACGATTATAATAACAAAAGCAATGAAAAGCAAAGGTTAAAGTCAAAGAAACAGCTCTAATGTGGGGTCAGAATTGGCTGTTCCCTGTTACACAAACACATGGGCAGGAGCAATTCTATTGCCTGACAGTTATACAGACCAGAGAGAGCAGAACCAAAATTGCTTCTCACACATGAGACACTTACATCTTACTTTCAGGAATTTTGAACTTTTAAATAAAAATGCCAGGTCAACATTTAGAATGTTTGTTAAAATGTTTAATGTTTGTTTGTTCAAAAGGCTTTTTAAAACTGCCTTTATCGTAGATGTAAGAATGCATGATTCTCAGAATCTTTGAGTAGTTTCGCTCTGTATAGTATAGAAGGCTTGAATTGAATGAAAATGTGTGCGTTTAAATATCTTTGAAAGAAAACACTAATATTATGTCTTTTTCAACTAGAGTGATTTACTAAACTAGCTTTTGGAGGAATCGTTTTGTCACCTCCTTGCTGCAATAAAACTTCTTGCAGTCTCCAAAAACTGAAATTCTGTATCTGTCTACATTCCCTGTGACCACATATGAACTGATACAATAATAATAATAATCAATAGCGATTACAAGCTTTGAAGTCACTGCACTGCGTTCGTCGGGCAGGCTGCCCAGCCTCTCTTCATGTGATAGCTCTCAAGTCTTGGAAAAGGTCGATGCTAAATAAATTGTTCACTGGTTTGCCCAAAGGCTCACAAAATGCCCTTTGTCCTCAACTATAAAAGTCATGAAAAGAAAATGTGAAGACTCAAGGTCTTCATCTAGTTTCCTCCAAACAATCCATCAAGCACAATCTCCCTTCTCTTGAAACTTCTGTTGAACTTACACTGTGTCACTCGCTCTCACAGTAAACCATACCGTCTTTTCTTTCTCTGTGTGTTTGTCTTCCTGCCACAGTGTCCTGTGTTATTGCTAGCGGCAGGGACCATAGACTACACTCTTTGCTTTCCATTTCAGCTCTTGGTGTGATGTGAATGGGAGGAACATGAATTCATTCAACAAACATCTGCACCATATCTACCATGCTCCAGGCACTGTAACTAGAGATACAATGGTAAACAAGAGAAGAGATTTCAGAGAATTGAAATCTCGAGGGAGACAAGCAAGCAAACAGGCAGGTACCATCAAATGTGATGTGTGATCCTTGAAGCCAGCACTGGGGCCGTGAGAGCACAATTAGTGGGATTAGAGCTGGTTGTAAAGAGTCCAGGATGAGCTCTGGACCAAGTGACTTCTAACAACCAATCTGGAGGTGCATAGGACTCAGCCCAGTGAACAAGGGTTGGGGAAGCAGAGTTTTCCAGAGAGTTTAAAGTGCATCCCAGAGGTGAGGAAGAGCAGAGCACATTAAAGGACAAGAAATACTTCAGTAGACTTGGAGTTTACAGTCGTGGTGAGGACTGGAGATGGAAGATGAAGCTCTAAAAATGAGCCGAGACCAAGAGACACAGGAGGATATTTGGTCTTGCATCTTCAGGGTAATGGAGGGTTGGGGAAGGTGCTGAGCGAGCGTGTGACTGATTGTGGCTGGTCTTCGGGAAGGTCTTTCTGGCTGCGCTGTGGAGAGATGGCGGGAGCGGGGCTATGGGGGAGATCCAGGTGAGGGCGGGGCTGCAGTGGACCAGGGCGGGGGATGCGGAGGGGTTGCACTGGCTCCCGATTTGCAGGTGGAGCAAATGGGAAAGACTAGGTGGTGGTTGTTTTGGAGGCTGTGGGAGAAGGAGGAGGGGCAGGAGGATACCCGTGTTTCCAAGTTAGTCAGCTGCACGTAGGCTAGTAACTCTAGAGCAGGACTGCGGTCCTCAGGGTGTGGGCCAGTAGCGTTCGCACCACCCGGAAACTGATGAAAAATGCAAATTCCCCAGCTCCACCCGGGACCCAGTGAGTGAGAAATGTCCGCAGAGGAGACCGGGGACCTGCGTTTTAACCACCTTCCAGGGATTCTGGTGCGTGCTTAAGCTTGTAAACCAATGCCTTAGCTCGTGGGTCATCCAACTGTTTTGCTCAGTACCCTAAAAAATGTTTGGAAAAATATGTACAATTCACACGTTTTAAATTTGACATCCAAACATTTTCATTTTACATATAAACAGTTGCAAAGGATGTAAGTTCTAGCATATTAAAAAATACTGTGCCTTTTAAATACAGTCCATGAAATCAAAATGCTCTAGCAATTTGGTACCCACCATTGCACATTGAGAAGATAAACAAGCTCTCTCTCTCTCTCTCTTTTTTTTTTTTTTTTGCGGTACGCGGGCCTCTCACTGCTGTGGCCTCTCTCGCTGCGGAGCACAGGCTCCTGACACGCAGGCTCAGCGGCCATGGCTCACGGGCCCAGCCGCTCTGCGGAACGTGCATCTTCCCGGACTGGGGCATGAACCCGCGTCCCCCGCATCGTCAGGCAGACTCCCAACCACTGCGCCACCAGGGAAGCCTTAAATTTTCTTTTTTAAATTTATTTATTGTAGTTATTTATTTTTGGCTGTGTTGGGTCTTCGTTGCCGTGCTCAGGCTTTCTCTCCTTGCGGTGAGCGGGGGCTACTCTTCATTGCAGTGCGTGGGCTTCTCATTGCGGTGACTTCTCTTGTTGCGGAGCATGGGCTAGGCACACAGGCTTCAGTAGTTGTGGTACGCGGGCTCAGTAGCTGCGGCTCGAGGGCTCTAGAGCACAGGCTCAGTAGTTGTGGCTCGCGGGCCCTAGAGTGCAGGCTCAGTAGTTGTGGCACATGGGCTTAGCTGCTCCGCGGCATGTGGGATCTTCCTGGACCAGGGCTCGAACCCGTGTCCCCTGCATTGGCAGGAGGATTCTTAACCACTGTGCCACCAGGGAAGCCCCTCTGTGTTAAATTTTTAACATCATATTTTAAATCTTTTAATGTTGTGTATCCCACAACTACTTATTGTACTTATATAATTGATTTGACTTTTGTCTTTTAACCTTCCTACTAGCTTTGTGTTTGATTTACTACCTTTACTTTATGTTTGCTTTTACCAGTGAGATGTTTCCTTTCATATATTTTCTTATTTCTAGTTATGGACTTTTCTGCTCAAAAAAAAATCCCTTTAACATTTCTTGTAAAACTGGTTTAGTGGTGATAAACTCGTTTATCTTTCCCTTGTCCGGGAAACGTTTTATCTCTCCTTCAATTCTGAATGATAATCTTGTAGGGTAGGGTATTCTTTGTTGTAGGTTTTTTCTTTCAGCACTTCAGTATATCACAACTGTCCCTTTTGGCCTATAAAGTTCCTGCTGAAAAATCAACTGATAGTCTTATGAAGGTTCCCTTGTACGTAATTAGTTGTTTTTCTCTCTCTGCCTTTAAGATTCTCCCTTTATCTTTTACTTTTGACATTTTAATTTGTAAAATGTGCCTTGGCATGGGTCTCTGGGTTCATCTTGTTTAGGACTCTCTTTGCTTCCTGGATTTGGGTCTGTTTCCTTCACCAAGTTAGGGAAGTTTTCAGCCATTATTTCTTCAAATATGTTTTCTTTTTTTCCCTCCTTCTCTCTCTTTTCCTTCTGGGATCCCTATAATGTTAATGTTAGTATGCTTGATGTTATCCCCCAAATCCCTTAGACTGTCCTCATTTTGGGGATTACTTTTTCTTTTTGCTGCTCCAATTGGGTGATTTCCACTATCCTGTATTCCAGATTTCTGGTCTGTCCTTCTACATCATCTAATCTACTGTTGATCCCTCTAGTGCATTTTTCATTTCAGTTACTGTATTCTTCAGTTCTGATTAGTTCTTTTTTATATTTTGTCTCTTTGTTGAAGTTCTCACTCTGTTCATTCATTTTTCTCCTGAGCTCAGTAAATATCTTATGACCACTTCTTTGTGCTCTTTATCAGGTAGATTATCTCCATTTTGTTTATTTTTCTGAGTTATGTCTTGCTCTTTCATTCGGAACATATTCTTTTGTCTCCTCATTTTGACTAACTCTTTGTTTCTGTGTATTCAGTAGATGAGCTATGTCTCCAGGTTTTGAATGTATGGCCTGATGTAGAATATTTCCTCTAGGTCATGGAAGAGCCATTCCCCCAGGTCACCAGAGCCAGGTGCTCTAAGGGTGTCTCCTGTGTGGGCTGTTGTGCTGTCCTGTTGTGGTGGTAACGTGGTTGCTGTAGGCATGCCAGTGAGTGGGGTTGGCCCCTAGTGCAGCTGGCTGTGATCCCCACAACAGTTGCAGGCATGATTGTGGGTGGGGCTGACCTGGCTGGGGAGCCACCCTGGGGGGATGCTAGTCACAGCTGAGGCCACCCACTGGGTGTGGGAGGGAAGGAGGCTCTTTTGGGGGTCACTGGTCCCTGCTGAGGCTGCCCATTGGGTGTAGCAGGGTGGGAGCCAATTTGGAGGGGTGCCTGCAGGGCTGGTCCACAAGGGAATGCCATGGCAGGGCAAGCAGTGCTAGCAAGATAAGTGGGGAATGGTGGAAATGGTTCCTGACAATGCTGGGCCAGCTAGGTAGGGGGAGGATTTTTTATTTTTGTTTTTCAAATATTTTATTTATTTATTTATGTATTTATTTATTTTTGGCTGCATTGGGTCTTAGCTGTGGCACATGGGCTCTTCGTTGCAGTGCATGGGCTTCTCTCTAGTTGTGGCTCGTGGGCTCCAGAGCGTGTGGGCTCTGTAGTTTGCAGCACGCGGGCTCTTTAGTTTAGGTGTGTGGGCTCAGTAGTTGGCAGCATGGGCCTAGTTGCCCTGTGCATGTGGGATCTTAGTTCCCTGACCAGGGATCAAACGTGCATCCCCTGCATTGGAAGGTGGGTTCTTACCCACTGGACCGCCAGGGAAGTCCTGAGGGAGAATTTTTTTAAATGTCGCCCATCAGCGCTTTGGTCCCTGGAGAAGGTTTCAACAGATCCTGCCCCTTTGGCACTTGCCCTAAACTTAGTCAATGAATCTCCTTCTCATGTGACCCAAACACTTTTCAAGCTGCTGCCTCTGAGCTGGGATTCAGAGTGAGTGAGTTTGTGCACAGGCCCACTAAGTGCAGAGTCTTGGTTTCCTATAGCCCCCAGCTCTCCTGGATGTAGCTCTGCTGGTTTCAAATCCAGATGATATGGGAGCTCGTCTTCCTGGTGCAGGTCCCCCAGGGAGGACTCCACGTTTGTGATGTCCCCTCCTGCTTCTGGGCCACTCGTTGGGGGTGCAGGTCCCGACTAGACTGCACTTCTGTCCCTCCTACACGTCTCCACGTGGTTTTTTTCTTTACATCCTCAGTTGTGGGAGAGCTGTTGTGCTAATCTGCGAGTTGTTCACTGGGTTTCTAATGTGAGAAAACTCTTAACTATGGAACAGAGCAGATGTCTCTGTTTAAATTTCTCTGGAAAGTCTCGTTGTCTAAGGCAGTGGTTCTCAAAGTGTGGTCCCTCGACCAGCAGTGTTAGCATTACCTGGGAAGTGGTTAAAAATGCAAATTCTCAAGTTCCCACCCTGACCTACTGTATCAGACACTCTGGATCTTACCTTTGAGCCTTACAAATGCTCAATACCCAGCCAACCCGAAACACACCTCCCGCAAAGTTCCGTGACCTCCATGCCCCTTAGCTTTAACCAGTAACTGTGTTGGAGTTGTTAGGAATTTTAGAAATTTGGGGCATATTTCACCCCCCTCACTTGGAGCACACCAAGGAATATCTAATAAATTAAACAAACTCAATACTTCTCTCTCCTCACCCATTGAGAGGGCTCTTAGTACATAAAATAAAAATAAAAGACAATTTTATCGGTAAAGAAAAATCCACAGCAATTTGGAAGGCTGCAGATGCCACATTAAGATCAAGGTCTTGCAAAATGTTTATTCATAAGGGATATACAGATATTTTGTAAATTTCACGGAAAGGGAAGGAAGGGTGGAGAGGAATAGCTGCAGAGCGTCAGCGCCCCCTGCTACTTAGCTGCACACCTTCCTGCAGTTGCGCTCACCACTACTCCTTGGTAATGATGCTTCTCACCCTGCACGCCATCCTCCCCAGCAGGTCTGCCCTGCCCTCCTGGGCACCATCACCTCCTGCTGCCCCCAGCACCAGCCACATCTCCTCAGCTTCCATTTGCCCGTCTGTCTTTTGTGGGGTCAGCAGTGCCTTCCTGTCTGTGCTGGGCCAAGGTGGAGGGCACCTGCACCCTTCCTACCTCTGCTGGCCCCTCCCCTCACCCTAACTGTGGCCCTGATGGGAGGAAGCTGTGCTCACTCACCACCAACCGTGCTCTCTTTTAGCTAAAGGTTGCTGGATTTACCCTTTCAGGTTGCTGGATTTACCAAATAGGGATACAGGAAGCCCAGCTGAATTTGAATTCCAGATAAACAATGAAAAATTTTTTTGTAGTACAAGTCTGTCCCATTCAATACTTGGGACGTACTTATACTAAAAAATTACTCGTTTATCTGAAATCCATATTTAACTAGGTATCTTGTATTTTACCTGACAAGCTCACTTCCAGGGAACAGGGGTTCCCATTTCAGCTGCCTGACCCAAGAGAGGCACTTTCCCTTAGAAAGGAACATATTTAGTCATAAAAATAAGGACAAGCTTATCTGCACACCAGCCACGTGTTGCAACATATTGATTACATTGAAATGATAATATTTTCATATATTAGATTAAAAGGTATGAAAATTAATTTCATGTGCTTTTTACTTTTTAAATGTGGCTACTAGGAAATTTAAAAGTTTATATGGAGCTCACATCTGCAATCCACATTACATTCCAATGGACAGCTCTGGCCTAGAGCGGAAGCCAAGGCAGCGAGAACTGATGACCATCAGGCCGGGAGCCGGATGCCCACCTGCCCAGAAGGCGTTAGACACTCCCCATTAGAAGCTTGTGTAGCTGAACCGGTTGGGAGTGTAAGAATCCTTGAGTGTAGTTTGTGTTCACAAGTTTTCATTGTATTTTCTACTCTGACCAAACCTTGGTGGTTTTTGAGTGATGACAGAATAGGATTGGAGCTGATGTTTCCTGTTAAGTATATTTGCAGCTGAATCATGACAGTAGATTGAGACACGTGGGAAGAGGCAAGATGGGGTTGAAAGGGGGCGAGATGGGAAAGCTTCTGGTTTCTGGAAGCTGTGCTGAGTTGTTCTTTTTTTTTCCTTTGGTTTTTTTTGTTTGTTTGTTTGTTTTTTTTGCGGTACGCTGGTCTCTCACTGCTGTGGCCTCTCCCGTTGCGGAGCACAGGCTCCAGATGTGCAGGCCCAGCAGCCATGGCTCACGGGCCCAGCCGCTCCACGGCATGTGGGATCCTCCTGGACCGGGGCATGAACCCACGTCCCCTGCATTGGCAGGCGGACTCTCAAACACTGTGCCACCAGGGAAGCCCAGGGACACCTTTTTATAACTGACAGTATCTTAGGATCTCACAGTTCAGATCTAGGACTTAAATTCTCCTTGATCTGCCACTCCCTTCCTCCCCCATTCCCTTACCCTCTTCTGAAGTTCTTGGAAAGTAAAGAAACATTAGTAAAAGCAAAGCAAATAAAAACCCAAGACCTTGTGGAGGCCAAGGGTTTGGTCTGTGGTCAAATAGCCTGGTCTTTTCCAAATTCTGTTTATGTGTCGTGGACCATTTTAAAGTCTTTATTGAATTTGTTACAATATTGCTTCTGTTTTCTGTTTTGGTTTTTTGGCCCTGAGGCATGTGGGATCTTAGCTCCCCAACCAGGGATCAAACCTGCGTCCCCTGCGTTGGAAGGCAAAGTCTTAACCACTGGACCACCAGGGAAGTCCCCCAAATTCTGTTTAAAATCTCTACACCAACCACGTCAACCTAAAGAGTCAGCTGTCACTGCAGGGTCCACCATCCATCCATGCATTCCCACTTTTTCCTCCCTGGTCTCACTACCCACTGCCCGGGTGGCCACAGTGCCCCCCACAGATGCCTTGTCACCAGTTCCAGGACATGATATCCAAGATGTCAGGCCAGTGGGAAGGAGTTGCTGCCATACCACTTAGCAGCTGGCAGTCTAGTGAATCTGGTGGTTATTTCATTAATCCACAGCCCTCCCCGACCCTGGGTCTTCTTGGTGGCATTGCTGTTGTTAATTTGAGGGCTTCTGTAGGACATGGGTGACACATGGCTTTTCAATAGGAAGAGCTGGTGGTGGTGGCTGGTAGAATGAGGCACAGGGCTGTGTGCCAGGTTCCATTTTCTGAGGAGAATGTCTCACCGCCGTGAAGCCTTGAGATCTCAGACACAAAGGAGACTGAGGACCGAGCGTGTAGAAGGCGTGATAGGTGCTGAGCAGGAATTTTCAATGTGTGAGGAAGTATTGCTGTGGCTGCATTCTCTCCCTGGTGGGGAACCCTGGCTTGTGTGGAGAGGGGTCTGGGGCAGTGGTATCTGGCCTGGAGTTCTGCCTGGTGCAGCTGGGGATTTGCCAGATGCTCGTCATACACTGGCAATCGGCCCTTGTCCTAGACCAACAGGAAACTGGAGATGTAACTTTCTGCATAGAGGTGCCAGGACAGATAAAAACAAAACAAAACAAAAAATTCAGAAGTCTTAGGCCCAGCTCACCAGGCCATATTGCCAAGTGTTAACTGTTGGACTGTGCTTTCCTTTTCCTTATTTCCTTAGTCATAATCATGTGATTTACCGCTGCGTTTGTGCTATCTTGGGTTTCATCCATAAGGCAGTGCAGTTTGACATGTAAAATCAGAGCTGGTAAGGGCAGGGCCAGCGTCTGCATCTTAGCTTCATGCACTGTGGTGGTGATAGGGGACACTCAGCAAGGCAGGAGAGGAGCAGGACCCAAGGGCATTGCCATCTCCAGCCCTGGCTGAGGCATGAAGCCCCTGTAGCCACAGCAGGGACGGGGATACACACAGGCGGTTCCAGTTTTGTACCGCAGCAGAATAAGCCATCCCAGAGTTAATGGAGGAAAACAGAAGTTATGTGTTAAGCTCATGAATTCTGAGTGTCAGGAGTTTGCAAAGGGCATGGCGGAAATGGCTTGTCTCTGGCCCACATTATCTGGGGCCTCAGCTGCGATGACTTGACAGCTAGGGCTGGAATGATGTAAAGACTTACCCACACGTCTTGTTGTGGGACTTTAGCTGGGGCTCTTGGCCTGAATTCCTGCACATGACCCTTCTATATAGCAACCTGGGCTTCCTCACAGCATGGTGGCTGGGATCCAAGGGCAAGAGTCCCCAGAGAAGCAGGTGGAAGCTGCAGATCCCTTTCTGACCTAACCTTGGGAGTCACTTAGCATTGCTTCTGCAACACTCTCCTCGTTGTAGACGTCCCAAGCCCCTGGTCAGAATCACGTGGAGAGGACATAGACATCTCTTTTCAATGGGAGAAGTGATGAAGAAATT
This sequence comes from Platanista minor, assembly GCA_004363435.1. Classification (NCBI taxonomy): domain Eukaryota; kingdom Metazoa; phylum Chordata; class Mammalia; order Artiodactyla; family Platanistidae; genus Platanista; species Platanista minor. Next base: position 2,544 of record RJWK010010275.1, on the reverse strand, counting down.
TGGGGTCGTGATTTAAAACACAGTCTATCCTCTGACCACAACTGCTTACATTCCTGCCACATCCGAAATACTTTACTCCTTCCAAGCACCTACAGAAGTCTCACAGCATTATGAAGTCAGGTTCAGCCTCAGTGTCCAGGTACAAATGAGGCTCCCTGGGTCTGGGTCCTCAAGCCCAGCTCCTTGAGTACCATCCTTCTCAGTCTGAAGGCCTGTGAGCTGAAGAGGTTGGTGATCTGTCCCATGGTGGAGGGGCAGGCATGGGGTGACTGCAGTAGACACTCCCATTCAAAGAGAGGGAAAGCAGGAGGCACACAGCAGCTACTGGGCCACAGCAGTTCTGAGCCCCAGCAAGGCACGTGTCACTACTTTCTTATTAGGGCCCAGGGCTACTGTCTGGGAATAGCAATTCTGTGGCTCTTTTTTTTCAAGGGGCTCCCATCTGCCAGGGGGAGCGCTTCTTTATAGCCTTTCACGTCCTTAGGCTGACCTGATCACATAGACTCCTGGGAATTCTGATTTGAGGTCATCTCCATCTAGGGCGGCTCCCAGAGGCTGGCCCGGCCACGTGGGGTGTTCTTCCTTGGGGCTTTGCCCCACCTGCCCTAGTAGTGGCAGTGACCCTCCCAGACCTGCAAGCCCATCTTCTTTCAGGCCACCCTCACAGCACCCCTCAACCCCTCTCTCCTCCTAGGAGTTGGAGTGGGAGAGGAAGTTGCTTCTACCTGGAGCTTCCCAGGCTTTTTATAGTAGACATTCACTTGTTACATTCTTTTTTTTTTTTTTTAACTTTTATTGGCCTATAGTTGATTTACAATGCTGCGGTAGTTTCAGTGTACAGCACAGTGAATCAGTTATATATACACATATATCCACTCTTTTTTAGATTCTTTTCCCATATAGCTCATTAACAGTACTGAGTAGAGTTCCCTGTGCTATACAGTAGGTCCTTATTAATGATCTATTTTGTATATAGTAGTGTGTATGTGTCAGTCCCAGTCTCCTAACTTATCCCTCACCCCTTTCCCCCTTGGTAACCATAAGTCTGTTTTCTACATCTGTGACTCTATTTCTGTTTTGGAAATACGTTCATTTATATCATGTTTTTAGATTTCACATATAAGGGATATCATATGATATTTGTCTTTCTTTGACTTCACTCAGTGTGACAATCTCTAGGTCCATCCACGTCACTGCAAATGGCATTATTTGTTCTTTTTTATGGCTCAGTAATATTCCATTGTATATATGTACCACATCTTCTTTATCCATTCCTCCATTGATGGACATTTAGGTTGCTTCCATGTAATTCCACGGCTCTTGACTCTGCTCTCCGAGCTCTTACTTTTACCCTCTGAGTTACCCTTCCTTGTCCACAAGAAATAGACTCAGGTAAAGTCAGGCAGCCAACACCTGGGCCACCCGTCTGTAGGGAGCAGAGCTCTGGCCCCTGGGTTTGGTTTAGGAGCAGGGATCCGGCAGTTCCTGGGCACAGATGCTGGTGATATGGTGAGGGGCATACACCCTGGTCCTTGTTGAGGGGACGAGACAGAAAGGAGTGTTCAACGTCCCTCACACACAGTGAGGTGGAGTGGGGGACCCAGGCAGACGAGGGGCTTTTCTTGTAAAACAAAGAGTGAAGCTCTTTCACTCCACGTGAAATTGGTCAAATCAGCAAAGCCTTCATGGGAGTTTTTCCCCCAAGCTTAATTCACTTCCTGGAAGTCCTTTGAGAGCTGTATTCTTTCCAGCAACATTAATATAATGCATTAACTTTCTGTTTCCAGGTGGCACAGTAAAGGAGTTTTAACCTGAATTGATTTTCAGGTAGAGCTACTAGGACATTTTAATTATCTCGTTATGTTTATATTGTCACACACTTCCAAAGAGGATTGAGGCAGTATGTGTTAGAAAAGATTATCAAAATAAAAATAAAGGATCAAAGACTATGTAAATAGTATGCTAAAATTAGAGTACATTTAGTAACAGTGATTGAATATTAAATTTTCTCTGAGCAAATTTCATTCTAGAAAAAGCTTTCATTACAGCTACGTGTGTTTGATGTACGTTTGAAAATATACAAAAGTCTAAGTACTTGCTTCTGGAAATATTTACTTCCAGCTCCCTTAAAGATGAAACTTCTCCTAGTGTATTTAGAGTGTTGTTTAGAAGTTCATTTTGAATGGAATGCCTGAAGTTGGAGGGGTCTTCAGATCACCATTCCCAGCTCTTTCTGTCTACAGATAAAAGTCGGATGGTCTAAGAGATTCAGGGGTCTGCTCAAAGGTCAGACTGACCGAGCAGAGCTGGTGCTGACTGCCAGCCCCTGTACCACGGAGGAGAGATTCAGGGGTCTGCTCAAAGGTCAAACTGACCGAGCAGAGCTGGCGCTGACTGCCAGCCCCTGTACCACGGAGGAGAGATTCAGGGGTCTGCTCAAAGGTCAGACTGACCGAGCAGAGCTGGCGCTGACTGCCAGCCCCTGTACCACGGAGGAGAGATTCAGGGGTCTGCTCAAAGGTCAGACTGACCGAGCAGAGCTGG
>RJWK010010274.1:0-43967 GCA_004363435.1 Platanista minor | reverse complement strand
AATAAGACGACAATGTTCATGGCCCCCCAAAACACTTACACAAGTAACGTCAAGGATTACTGATCACAGATCACCGTAACAAACATAATGGTAAAGAAAGAGCTTGAGGGCTTCCCTCGTGGCGCAGTGGTTGAGAGTCCACCTGCCGATGCAGGGGACACGGGTTCGTGCCCCCGTCTGGGAAGATCCCACATGCCGCGGAGCGGCTGGGCCCCGTGAGCCGTGGCCGCTGAGCCTGCGCGTCCGGAGCCTGTGCTCCGCAACGGGAGAGGCCACAGCAGTGAGAGGCCCGCGTACCACACACACACACACACACAAAATAAAAATAAATAAAGAGCTTGAAATATTGAAAGAATGACCAAAATGGGACACAGGGACGTGAAGTGAGCCACTGCTGTTGGCAAACATGGCTCCAATAGACTTGTTCAATGCAGAGCTGTCACAGACCTTCAACTTGTAAAAGACACAGTATCTGCCAGGCACAATGAAGGGAAGCACAGTACAAGGAGGTGCCCCTGAATTACTTTTATTGCCATCCCTTTTTCAAAATGAAAACTTTTTATAAGAATAAAAACTGGTAGGTGGTTCCAGTGCTCTGTAGAGTGACAAGCACAAAGAAGGTCCTCAGACCTTGAGTGGAAGGATGGATGGATGGATGAATGGATGGGTGCATGGATGGGGGAGGGGATACACGGTTGGATGGATCAATGGAGGGATGTGGAGACGTGTTCGGGAGGGCAGATGGAAGAATGGATGAGTGGATAGACGGGTAGCTGGATGGATAAATGGATGGGAAGGTGGAAGAGTGGATGGGTAAAATGATGGCAGGAGAGAGTTGATCTGCCTAAAAAGAGAAAAACAGTCTTTTAAAAAAATATGGTTCCCCCCGTGGAGCATACAGTGAAATGAGCTGAAGATGTAGAGGGTTTATTTCTAACGTGATCTTGCAAAATCCCCTAACAAGTCCGAGCCGCTTGTGTGCAAGGGACTGTCAGCCACCCCACCTGCTGTCAGTGTTGTGCTCAGAACCAGACTGTATATGACCATGAATGTGGTGTTAACGCTGTAACGTGTAAATTGTAAATAATTCCTGTTACGTGTGGTCAGATAATGGATTTTAAATATGTTAGGACTGCGCTTTGCTCAGCCTTGGGGACACGTGGCCCACACAGGTTTCTGCAGGCTCCCTTTTATTCCTATCGGGATCAGGCAACAGAACAGTCTTTGGCTTAATACACTGGTTCACGGAGCATGGTATGCAGCATAGAAGCACATGGTACCAGCACGTCAAACCTGGGATTTATTGATTACGACAAGATGAAAACATACAGAAATTTGATGTAAGGGTTTTCCTGGTGGCGCAGTGGTTGAGAGTCTGCCTGCCGATGCAGGGGACACGGGTTCGCGCCCCGGTCCGGGAAGATCCCACATGCCGCGGAGCGGCTGGGCCCGTGAGCCATGGCCGCTGAGCCTGCGCATCCGGAGCCTGTGCTCCGCAACGGGAGAGGCCACAACAGTGAGAGGCCCGCGTACTGCAAAAAAAAAAAAAAAAAAAAAAAGAAATTTGATGTAAGGGGAAATATAGACAAATTATAACAGTGGTGATGTTCCACTATATGTAGCAGAAATTGGGAAGGTGGCAGGTGCGTGAACGGCCGATTCGGGGGTGTCTGTAGTTTAACCTGTCTGAGAGTGGGGTGCATATGATCATCTGAAGTTACTGGCTGCTGAGAACATGTCATGAGCCAAGGGCCCTCTGGTGGCCACGGCGAGCTCTCCTCCTGCCCCTACGTTTGCGGGCGTGATCCTTTGAGTCAGGCCAGCTTGTCTCTTCACTGAGTCCGAGTGTTTTCTGTGCCCACCATTCTGTTTAATGAGTGTCGCCAGGGCCGAGTTACAGGTCGGGAAGGAGGAGGAATATTCCATGGTTCCTTGATGAGACCCCAGAGCCAAGACTCAGGCTCAGGTGTTCTGACCAGTCCAGGTCTCTCTGACCCAAGAGCGTCTCCTAACATAGCTCCCAGCAAAGCCTGTGTCGTATCTCAGCTCAGCGGTGTCAGCCCGCTGATCTTGTCTGCGTGTTTGTTCTTTTCAAGAATCATCAAATGGGTGGAAATGGGATCAGAACTGCCCAGCCCCCAGCAAAGGGCACGGAATGAACACGATGCCCAAAGGAAGGTGTGCTCGCCGCTTGGGCTGCGGGTCCCCGCGTAAGTGTGGGCACCTCCCAGGCTCTCGCGTTCAAGCTCAAGTTGAATGCTTACCAAGCAGGAATGAGCCTCTGGCAGTACCTGTGGGGGACATCCGTGCCTCAGGGGGCATCTAAAATGTAAAGACAGTGGGCTTTTTAGCAAAGCAAAGGATACTTGAGACCTCTCAGGATGCAGTTTTTAGCCAGTCTCTGTAAAACTGGCTCTTTGAGCCAATTCACAAGAAGAAAATAGATGCGTTCATTCATATAATCCATTTATTCATACATTCTACAAGCATCTATGGAATGCCTGCTGTGTGCCCAAAGCCTTAGGAATTACAAAGGTTTTTTCTAATGATCTTTCTCTTTGCATCCACTTAACCTTTTACAAAAAAAAAAAAAAGAAAGAAAGAACAGAGTTGGAGATGATGTCATAAAGAAAAAGGATTTTTGAAACTGTAGGAATACTGCTGAGAACATCCTATTGGCTTTCATGTTCATTACTGGCCTCAAACGCTAAACTCTGCTACAGAACCTCTTGGAGCTCCAGGGGCTCCGATGAGAGCTTCTTTGCTGATGTCATCAGTCATCATGGAACATGGTGCTTGGATTTTTGTTGGGATGGCGGCACATTGTTGTGTATTTTCTGAGGCAGAAGGCTTGTGTGTGGTGGTCAAACCAGGTCACAACACTTTGTATAGGAAGCTGTTTCAAATCAGGGTGAAAGTGCCAGAACTCGGAAACAGGCAACCTGAGTTCTGAAATCGCCCTGTTCTTGAGTGGAAAGAGGGCAGGTTTTGCAGTCACGCGGGTCTGCATTTTGAGGCCTAACAAGGCCATGTACTGTGCTGGTGAGTCATTTTCCTTTCTATGCCCCAGTCTCCTTATCTGTAAGACAGACACACTTGTAAGGACATTGGAGGGTCAGCTAACGCTTAAACTGAAGGCTCCCCTAGCCCAGGCACCACAGGAAACCCGTCTCCTGCGTTTTCATTTAATCCTTACAACATCCTCTGGAGTGTGGAGGCCCTGTTATCAGCCCCATTTTACAGATGAGATGACCAAAGCAGTACATCACTGCCAGGGTCTGGAGCGGAGCCGTCCTGCAGTAAATTCAGCGCACATCTAGTCTTTCCTCTCTCTGGCTGTGTGCCAACTGCCCTGGCTTGGCTTTCCTCCCAAGTCAACGGAGACGTTGCTCCCCACCCTACCGCTCCCTGGGCAGCTGACTCCTGGGGATGTTCACATAGAACTTCGGCTGAGGAAGTACTTTGTGGTGGGAAAGTGGGCCATGGGTGCCACGTCGGTGGAGCCACGGACAGCACGCACCTACCAGACAGGGCTGCGTGCCCGCTGATGGCCGAGGTGCCCACGGGAAGGGGTCTTCCCACGTCACACCACTGGCTTCAGCTGCTGTCTCCACACTCCTCATCCCATCTTGCAGTCTGACTGTGAGTGTCTCTGTCCAGCAAGACGTCTGGGCCCTGGCTGCGTTTCGAGGCTGGGGGAGGGTTGAATGGGAGCAAGAAAGAAATGGTGAGAAATAATGGCGTTGGCATCTCTCTGTGGATGTGATGGTGTGAACCGAACTTCCGAAGCGAGTATTTCCAGCTGCTCGGCTGCTTCCTGCCAAGTGGCCCGTGACCACCCGTGACGGCGGCTTTTGCCCAAGTGGCCCCTGTTCCCGTCACAGACAGAATCGGACTGTCCCGCCCACCCCGTCCAAGCCGGGCTGAGCTCCCAGCGGTGGCAGGTGCATGTTTTGTTGGGTGGTCACTGGACAGAGTGGAAGGAGGAAGTCCCCTGGCCCCAGCCCTCGGGTGGCTTTCCTGGGATTGTGGAGCAGAGGACAGAGGCCGCGGGCACTGGCGGGGAACCGGCCCCCTCTGGCCGCCAGAGGAATCTTTCCTACGCCTTCCCAGCCTCTCCTTTTCTACAGGAAGGAAGGAGAGTGGAGGGAGGTCATGTGGATGACTGGCTGTGATTGTGTCTACACACTAGGCGGAGATGGTGCACAGTTGTGTCAGTGTGAACCCGTTACCCGTCTGCTGGCTGGCCTCTGTGCCCTGGTTGTCCCATGATGACTCTTAGCTTGCTTCCTTAGGAAGCCTGTGCCTTCATGACTATAAAAGCATTGACTATCCAAGTCCCTGACATGCAGCTCGGGACTAAGAAATGTACATATTCTTATGGAAAAGTATGTTTTTTATCTGATGCTCTCAATGTAATAACAGAAATAAAATCTAACTGAAAATAAACAATTAGCCTCCTCGATTGTAAGTTGAACAAAATGTTAATGGGTGCACTTGCTCATTTTTCCTGTCTGCTATGTCAGAGGAACAAAATGGACGAAACAAAACGCGTTTCACACCTTTCCTGCTGATCGCTGTTGACATTCAGTGGGCGTGACTTTCAGCCACAGACAACGAAAGAACGTTGTCTGCCTCTGCAGATTTCGTTAACAAAGACTACTCACCCTACAGAAGGCTTTCTAGAATATTCTGCCTTGTGTGGTTTCCCAGAGGCACGTGGGTAGAAAAGAATTTTTTATTTCTTTATTTTTGGCTGTGTGGGGTCTTCGTTGCTACGCGCGGGCTTTTCTCTAGTTGTAGAGAAAAGCGGGGGCTACTCTCCGTTGCGGCGTGCGGGCTTCTCATTGCGGTGGCTTCTCTTGTTGCAGAGCACGGGCTCTAGGCACGAGGACTTCAGTAGTTGTGGCTCGCGAGCTTCAGTAGTTGTGGCACGTAGGCTCAGTAGTTGTGGCGCGCGGGCTTAGTTGCCCCGCGGCACGTGGGATCTTCCCAGACCAGGGCTCGAACCCGTGTCCTCTGCACTGGCAGGCGAATTCTTAACCACTGCACCACCAGGGAAGCCCCAGTAGAAAAGAATTGGAACAGGAGAGAGAGACCTGGGTTTTGATTCTGACTCCACCTCTGTCTAAGCATCTGACATTTGCAGGTCATTCACCCCCGCCCTAACCCCTCCCCCAACCCCGTCTTGAGCGTCCTGTTTCTTCTTATGTGGGATGGAAGGTGCGCAATTGCCAGGGTTCTTCCCAACCCTGCAGTGCTGTGCTCCTGTGGTTCTCTTCCTTCGTGTGCCTCTCCGCGTCCTTTTTCTCTTACATTCTGAACTCGACACCCGTTAACTGTGTGTGCTGTTACCATAATTACCCAATCACTGAACACCCCGTGATGGAGAATAAAGTCACTACTATTTATGCTAAACTGTTTCATTATTTTGGAGGGAGGGCGGGCGAGAGCTCCATGCGTGAAGCTCTAATTACAGTAATATAGTACTTAGATTATAGCTCTCTTTTGCCCTATTTTATTGATGATCATAGCTCAGGAAATCCAAGCCAAGATTTTTATTTCCATGCCCACATTCCCCATATCCCATGCGTCCAACCAGAGGCCAGCTCTCCGGAATGAGCAAAGGTGGACTGAGGTTGTGACTCTGTTTCGGGAGGAGCAGTGAATGGGATGGCGGGGCTGCATTGGTCCCGCACAGCACTCACCAGTGAGACACACCTTCCGGTGCCGGCCTGGGCTCCAGACCTGTGCATCTTTGGCTCAAGGCCCACTGACTGAGCCCCTCACACTGGGAAGCCCCAGCCTGCGCTGAGGGGAAAACACAGAGGCGTCCTTCTAGAATGTATGTTTTCTTAAGTACGTTTGCAGAAGAAATATTAGCCAGATATTAAAACAAACTCAACCTTATAATAGAGTAGAATGCAAAACTTGCATAAATATTTAACGTGAAATAGAATGCTTAAAAGAAACGTCAAGCAAATAGAGGCTAATTTGGGCTCTCCCTGCAGATCCTCACTCATATTCTTCTAGTGTTCAGGGCACTTTGGTGGAAAACATTGAAAATGGTAACTGCTAACATTTATGGAGTGCCATCAGATGTTCTAAGCATTTGAATGGGATTCTATAATTATCCCCATTTTGCAGATGAGGAGTCTGAGGTACAAAGAGAAGTTAGATAATTTGTCCAGAGTTTACGGAGCTCGTAAGTGGCAGAGCTAAGACGCAAACCCCAGCAACTTCTCCGTTCCGTCACTCCTCACGCTGCCAGCACCCCTCTTAAGAGAAAGCAGCCACACCCCAAAGGGTGGACTGTCCACGTCACAGACAGAATAGGTGGCTCTAATGCAGGGCGAGGAGCCTTGCCCTAGAGGGTCTCCACAACTGACTTCAAGACACGTGTGGTGAGTGTATCTCTAAAGTGTTCTTCCTGGACCTTCAGAGGAGCCCAGGGCAGAGCAGAATCTTCTGAAACTGGCACATATTCTAGAAGTAAGCGTAGGCTTTTCTGCCATACCTCCTGCCTCCGGCTGAAGCCAGCTCTGGTCTTCCATCCGCTGATGGGCCTGCTCTCCTCCCTGGACTGCTGAGCCAAGAAGGCCTGGTTTTAGCCAAGAGGAGACACCCTGCAAGGAGCATATATTCTGCCTTGTCACCATGACATGGATTGAAAATATGCTCAAAGAGAGACGTGAGCAAAAGGCTATGAGAAGCTGTCAGTTCTGCCTTGGGTGATCAGGAATGGTTCCTTGAGACAGTGGGCAAGAGGGGCATTCCAAGTGGGGGAAAAGCTTGAGCGAAGGCCCAGGACCAACTGCACAGCACGTGTCTGGACTCTGGAAGTGAGGCATTTTAGCTGCGGTACCAGATCGTACGTGAGAGCAGAGGAAGGGAAGGCTGTCAACGGGAAGTGGAGCCATTGTATGGATGGCTTTGAACCCCAGGCTAAGGAGTTTGAGTTTTACGATGAAGCTAGTGATGAGCTGTCTAAAGTTAGGGAGGAACAGAAGGGAAGGATAGAGATTTATGCCTCAGGAAATCAACCTGCCCACAATCTGCAGAACGGAGGAGACTGGAAGAAAGGGAGAGAGGCTGTCAGTTTGGAGACTAATTAGGGAGCCATTTAAATAATTCAAGCAAGAGATAATGAGTGTGTGAACAGGGGAAAGGCATGGAATATGGAAAGGGGCATACTCTTAACTCGGGGATCATTAAGGAGGTAGTATCTTCACATATTGTCCTGGTATTAGGACAATAGGAGTAAGAAGGAGCGAGACATGACTCCTAAAACAGAAGAAAGGTGGTTCGATTCAAAGAAATATGGGTTTCTGCTCCCAGAAAGATGGTGTAGAAGTGATTGTTCTTACCCTTTCTTCTAAGTAGAGCTCAGAATCCCTGGACATTATGCATAAAATAAACATAAGAAGGCCCTGAAAAGTGGAGAAAAGGAGGCAGATCCACCAGGGACCTTAGAACTTGAAGGATAACACAGCAGTGATTTCCCTGTGTTTTCTTTCTCCTCCTGCAACCCAGAGTCTCATAACACAATACCCAACTCATCTAGGCTTCAACCCAAAATCACTTATCATACAAAGAATCAGGAAGATCTCAACTTGAAAGAAAAAAACTCAACCAACAGATACCAACACCAAGATAATACATATGTTAGAATTACCAACAAGGATTTTAAATGAGTCATCACAAAAATGCTCTGAGCAGTTACCAACACACTTTACACAAATGAAAAAGTAGAAAATCTCAGTGACAAAATAAAACATACAAATAGTAATGAACTTGAAATTTTAGAACTGAAAAGTGCAATAAATAAAAAATCTCAGTGGATGAAGTTAACAGCAGAATGGAGGAGAGAGAGGAGAAAAATCAGTGAACTTGAAGATACATAGAAATTACCGAAAGTGAATAACGGAAAAAATAGACAAAAGGAGTAAGGAAGGAAGGAAGGGAGAGAGAGAGGGAGGGAGGGAAGGAGATGACTTAGAGGCCTGTGAGACTACAAAAGATCTAACATTCATGTCATTGGAGTTCTAGGAGAAGAGATAAAGGGCAGGACTGAAAAAGTGCTCAAGGCAATAATGGTCATTATTATTCAAACTAGAAACCAATAACAGAAAGATAAAAGGAAATCCTAACACCTTGAAACTAAATAACACACTTCTAAATAATTCATGAGTCAAAGAGTAAGTTTCAAGGGAAATTTAAAAGCACATTTAACTTAATCAAAATGAAAATACAACATATCAGAATTCGTGGGATGCAGCTAATTCAGTGCCGAGAGGGAAATTTACATCATTTAAATGCTTACCTTAGAAAAGCAGAGAAGTCTCTATATCAATAATCTAAGCCTCCACCTCAGGAAACAAAGAAAAAAGAAGAGCAAAATAAACCCAAAGCAAGTAGAAGAAAGAAAATGGTATTCAATCAGAAATCTATGAATTTGAGGGGACTAAGAGGTACAAACTATTATGTATAAAATAAATAAGCTCCAAGGATATATTGTACAACCCAGGGAATGTAGCCAATATTTTATCATAACTATAGGGTACAACCTTTAAAAATTGTGAACCACTGTGTTGTACACCTGAAACTTATATAACATTGTACATCAACTATACCTCAAGAAAGACAGAAAAAAGAATGAAAGAAGGAGGAAGAAATCTGTGAATTTAAAAATAGAAAAAGAACATCAGTTAAACAAAAAGCTGGCCCTTCGTAAAGGTAAAGAAATTGACAGATCTCTAGCAAGACTGACAAAGAAAGAAAGAGAGAAGATGCCGAATCTCATACCAGAAAGGAAGTGGCATATCGCTATAGATTCTGCGGACATCGAAAAAGTAATGAGAATAGTCCAAGCAACTCTATACACATAAATCTGACAACTTAGGTGAAATGGACCAATTCCTTAAAAAGAACAGACTACCACAACTACTCCAATATGACATGGATAATTTTAGTAGTCCTATAACTATTAAGGAAATTAAATTCCTAATTTTTAAAAATTTATTAATTTATTTTTGGCTGTGTTGGGTCTTTGTTGCTGTGTGCGGGCTTTTCTCTAGTTGTGGCGAGCAGGGGCTACTCTGCATTGCAGTGCGCAGGCTTCTCATTGCAGTGGCTTCTCTTGTTGCGGAGCACGGGCTCCAGGCACGCGGGCTTCAGCAGTTGTGGCACGTGGGCTCAGTCGTTGTGGCTCATGGGCTCTAGAGTGCAGGCTCGGTAGTGTGGCGCATGGGCTTAATTGCTGCACGGCATGTGGGATCTTCCCAGACCAGGGCTCGAACCCGTGTCCCCTGCATCGGCAGGCGGATTCTTCTTGACCGCTGCCCCACCAGGGAAACCCTAAATTCCTAATTTAAAATCTCCAGGCCAGGGGGCTTCCCTGGTGGCGCAGTGGTTGAGAGTCCGCCTGCCGATGCAGGGGACGCGGGTTCGTGCCCCGGTCCGGGAAGATCCCACATGCCGCGGAGCGGCTGGGCCCGTGAGCCATGGCCGCTGAGCCTGCGCGTCCGGAGCCTGTGCTCCGCAACGGGAGAGGCCACAACAGTGAGAGGCCCGTGTACCGCAAAGAAAAAAAAAAAAATCTCCAGGCCAGATAGTTTCACTGGAAAATTATACCTAACATTTAAAGAAAAACATCAATTCGACCCAATGTCTTCTGGAAAATAGAAGACGAAGGAAAACTTCTCAGTCCTTTTTATGAAGTCGTTATTACTCTGATATCAAAACCAGAGAACAACAGTAGAAAAAAAAGGAAAACTGAGCACTATGAAAATAGGTGTATCTTCTCCAGAGAAATGTCTTTTCAAGTCCTTTGCCCATGTTCGAATCAGGCTGTTTGTTGTTATTGTTGAGCTGTAGGGGTTCTTCATCTATTGTGGGTATTAATTCCTTGTTGGGTGTATGCTTTGCAAACATTTTCCGTCGATGGACTTTTCACTCTGTTGATAGTGTCCTTTGCTGCACAAGAGTTTTTAATTTTGATGAAATCCAGTCTATTTTTTCTGTTGATGTTTCCGCCAAATCTGGAGATATTCCTTGGGGCATCATCACAACATGGAAACACAACATCCCTTGTCTTTGACGCCTACACTCCTCTGTGGTCCCCACCCGGCACCCTTCCCGACCCAGCAGAGCCTGTGGGGCTCAGTGTTGTATGAATTCTCTCCACCGCTCTTGTCTCGCACCAGATGCATGGCAGGACGTTCGTATGCATCCTGGGGCTTTGCAAAGAACTACACAGCACAGAGTGGGGCTGAAAAAATGTTGGAGAAATAAAGAGGTGACTGAATGAATGGCTCCTGGAAGGAAGAAATTGGCCTCTCAGCAGGCTGTAGAGCCTCAGACCTGACCGCTTTCAAAAGCTCTTTCTTTCTTTCCTAATTGTCCTGGAAGGTTGCCTCTCAGTGGGACCTGGCTCTTATATAATTGTTTGCAGTGTAACAACACTGTTCTGTGGCTCTAAGGCAGTGGTCGAATTTCCCTCCTTCTTTAATGAAAAGGACATGTCTTCTGTGGGAAATCGGTGATTTATTGAGTGACCAAAGACTGTTTCTGTTCCTAACAGAAGCCAGTACAGATAAGCTGCTTGCTGGAAGGAACAGGACCAGCTACCTCTGAATAGGAAATTGCTTTCATCGCCCCTGGTGTGTCCTTGCTAATGTGGAGTTGGGTTCATCCTGATGTTCTCCCTCAGATGGACAGCCCTCCTCAGGACATCCAGTCCAAGCACCTTTTTCAATGAGCTTCGTGCGTGTAACTCTCCTGTGAGCTCCAGGGCTCTTGGAACACAGAATCAATCTAAAATCAAAATTGAGAGCACTCATTCCATAATAAAAAAAAAAAAAATCTCCTGACTGAAGCATGAGTCGTTGTTAATGACCCTTTCCTAATTTTTCATTCCTTTTAGGACTGCTGCTGTCACTATCAGGAAAGGGGTAGCAGGTGCCAAAGCCTTAGGAAAAAAAATAATAGGAGAAAAAACATGAAATTAAGAAAATTCAATTAACTTTTCGTGCAAATTGGAAAAAAGCTGTCATTATAAATTGTTATTTGATTTTAGCAGTGAAAGCCCCCCCAAATAAGTCTTCCTTGTTGATCTGGAGTAAGTTTGAAGAGTCATGATATTCCAGAAAGAGCAGGACTCGGAACTCAGACAGACCTGGATTTGTGTCTGCACAGTGACTCCCTTCTCTCTGTATGATCTTGTACACGTTATATAACCAGTTTTAACTTCTATTTGTTCCTCTGTAAAAGAGGGATATAATGAAAAATGCCTTACAGAGCTGACATAAGATTAAACAAAACAGCGCTTGTAAAGCATGTAGCATATGCTCAATAAATAACCCCTCCCCTCCCTCTGTTTGTGGCATTTGTTGTGAGTATAGCCATTGGGGGGTGGAGTTACTTGTTAGGTGATTACTAAGTTAAAAAGTGGGAGTCTAGTGGTAGACCAGATGACCAAGGCCACGAGGACCAAAAAATGATTTTTTTTTTAGCCGAGCTGTTGTCCCTTTTATCCACTCATTCTTTCATCAAACATTTGTTTCTGCCTTGAGAAAGGAGCCAGCGGTGGTGAAGAATTAAAAACTGGGCTTGTCCTTGGAAGCTTGGCCTGATTTGCTGTTTGCTCTTTCTTCCGTGACTTATTTCCAAGTTGTCCCCAGATATTTGAGTTGGTCTGAGTGAGCTGCTGTGAGCACAGTGGTCGATGTCTGAGCCCCCCACCCCCCACCCCGCTTTACTGTGCACTCCAAGGATGGGCTCCATGGGTGTCATTCACGGCTGCATCCTGGAGCCCAGCATGCCACCAAGAGAACCCTCAGCATCACAACTGACCTCTGACCTGCATCCTGTAAATAACATTTTTGGTCTCATATAATTCAGTATAATTTCCACTTTCTCGAGTCCCAACTCAGAGAACAGGCTGAGCAGGACGTGGAATGTTTGGTAGCTTGGTGGTTTCTCTCTCATTCATTGGGGCAGGAAGTGAATGGTGTGCCTTCCTCTAGGTGCTATTTCCACCTTCGTGAAAGAGCAAAGAGAAATGGCAGTGTATTCGGGAAGAACTCTGCAGAGTTAAAGGGTTTATTAGAAACTGTAAACAGACGACACTGTGGAGCCCAAAGGCAAGTGAGGATAATTGGAATCCTGTTCACCAAAGAGTTACAAGACTCTGCCTTATTTTTTTACTACAGATGTCTCCATTCTTATTCCCTGTGGAGAAATCTGTCTCCAGAGACAGTTATTGTTCAGTCTCCTGGAGGGTGGACGCCTCCCACCTTTTGCTGCTCAGATGTTTTCTTCTGCTGACAGAACGGAATAGAGGTGCTGACCAGTCCAGGAGCTCAGGTTAAGGAGGGTGGACAGAGGTGCCAGAGGCTTCCAGGAAGAGGTAATGTTTCTAGTCTTCATCCTGGAGAAGCAGATTCTCAGCAGAGGCGTTTTCATGGTCTGTCCTCACTTTTAAAGAAGTTCAGCAGGCAAGATTAGTGTCTCTCTTAAAAAAAAAAAAAAAAATGTCCCTAGCATTAAAAACCAAAATTCAATGAAGTACATTTCAAAGATCTTGCTGGCTTTATTCAAAGATTAGGAATCAAGAAGCATCTCATTTAGCAGATAGAAAAGAGCTCTCAGGAGCTGGACCAAATGAAACACTCTTATAGGCCGAAGGCACCGGCAGCAAGAAGGTTATACTTGGCGAAAAAGCAGGTTGGTTATGGCAAGATCACTTTCCTGTAGGGGACGGACGGCAGGGGTCTACCAGGCAGGTGACTGGTGCTGGTCAGCCGGCTCTTGATGGACTGGGTTAAGATCCCATTTCTGGGAGAGCGGAAACTGTCATTTAAGTTGAATCTCGGCTTGGTGATGTAGCATGAACGACTCCATTTGAGGCCTGTTGTCTTGCTGGAACCCCTCCCCCTCTTTGTAGTGACCAGAGGTGACCACGTACAACCAGAAAGCCCTCCTCCACCTGGTTGTCCCACATTTCTTCAGAGGAGTAACGGCATGCTGGCATCTCATCCGTGGTGGAAGAGACCGCTTCCTTGTCTCAGCAGTTTTCTCCTGCACTCATTCTGTTCATGTATTTAAACATCCCCTACCGTGGACCAAGGCAGTGCTAGTCCTCTGGGGACAGATCCAGGGGTCACAGCTGCCATCTCCCAGGAGTGCAGGCCCTAGAGGGGGAGACGGAAGGAAACAAATGGGCTCAGCACCGTTTGGAGGCGCTGTCCCCGAGGTGCGTTGGGACACCCTGGGGGGAGAGGATGGGGCCCCAAACCCTGTAGGGGGACGGGGTGGGGGCGGGTCAGGGAGAGGCACACAGAGCCCAGCAGCGCCAGCGGGCAGGCTGCAGGACAGCAGGCAGGGAGACAGCACTCCCAGCAGGTCTGAGAGTGTTTGCAGGACTTCGGGACTGTGGAGGCGCAGGCTTGGGGACGGCAGGGGCCTGGGCAGAGCTGGCGACCCGGAGGGGTAGGGCGGACAGGAGTTCAGAGGGCAGAGGTCAGGGGGTCTCTAGGACGCCTGACCATGAAGGCAATAGGGCTCAGCCAGGGCTCACTGCACGCTTGTTTGTTGTTCGCTTGTTGGTTTTAAATTCTTGACCACGAAAGTGTTAAAACGTGCACAAAAGTAGAATCGTATCATTAACCTCCTCCCACCTGCTTATCCAGGTTCCATAATTGTCAATATGGAGCCAATCTTATCTTGTTTCTATTTTCCACCACCCCTCCTGCACCCCCTGGATTTTTTTTTTTTTAATTTTTATTGAAGTATAGTTGATTTACAATGTTGTGTTAGTTTCAGGTGTACAGCAAAGTGAATCGGTTATACATATGCATATACCCACTCTTTTTTTAGGTTCTTTTCCCGTATAGGTCATTACAGAGTACTGAGTAGAGTTCCTTGTGCCGTACGGTAGGTCATTATTAGTCCCCCTGGATTATTTTAAACCAAACTCCTCACATCATATCATGTTAGTTCAGCTTGTATCTCTAAGAGGAAAAGACTCATCTTAAACACACCATAATATCATTCTTACAATTTAAAACTTAGCAATATCTCCAAATATCATCTGATATTCAGGCAGTTTTCACATTTCCCCAGTCGGCTCGGAGACGTCTTTTAACAGTGGCGTTTGGGTCCAAGTGAGATGTACACTTTGCACTTGGTCGATAAGTCCTGTAAGTGTTACTAAATCAGTAACTGTTGCTCCCCCCTTGCTCTGACCCTGGCACTTTTTGAAGAGAGCTGGCGATTTGCCCTGCGTTCAGGCTCTGGTTGTTGAGAGCTTTCGAGCCGAGGCAGGTCTCGGTGGCGGGGGGCTGGGGGTGGGGGGTGGGGGTGGGGACTTGGCGAGAACGGTGGCAGTCCAGGGGGCGTGGGCTGCAGAGGCACCCGCCCGAGCCCCGGCAGGTGCACTCTGGCTGGGAAGGCAGGCTGGGTTAGGGCCGCGGCCGGAAAGAGGGGTAGGCCTGAGAACTACTTACTTAGACGTGCAATTGGAGGGGACGGTGAGGGAGAGGAAGGGTCAGCTAGTGGCTCCCAGGTTTCTGGTTTAAGCAGCTTGCCTGGGGTACAGGGTGTCGTTCACCAGGGTGAGGGACTTGTTTGGCGGAGGGGAAGGGAAAATGCATTACTAGGATACAGATTTGATTATTTAAACAAAGACCAAAATGAAAAACACACATATATATGCACACTGATGGGGTTCAGGGAATGCTACCCCAAAATAAGGCACCTTGACATACTGACTATTTCGAGAGGAAGGAATTTGAGAAATGGCATTGTGAAAAAGACATTTATTTATTTGCTTATTAATTTGAAGTGTAGTTGATTTACGATGTTATATTAGTTTCAGGTGCACAGCAGAGTGATTCAGTCTTTTTACAGATTATACTCTAAAGTTATTACAAGATAATGGCTGTAATTCCCAGTGCTGTGCAGTATGTCCTTGTTGCTTATCTATTTTATACATTATAGTTTGTATCTCTTCATCCCATACCCGTAACTTGCTACCCTCCACTTCTTCCCTTGCCCCACTGGAAAATGCTAGCTTGTTTTCCTATATCTGTGAGTGAGTCTGTTTCTGTTTTGTTATATACATTCATTTGTATTATTTTTTAAATTCCACATATAAGTTATCTCATATCTCATATTTGTCTTTCTCTGTCTGACTTACTTCACTAAGGATAATATTCTCTGGGTCCATCCGCATTACTGCGAATTTCATTCTTTTTCATGGCCGAGTAATAGTCCACTGTATATATGTACCACATCTTCTTTATCCATTCCTCTGTTGATGGGCACTTGGGTTGCTTCTATATCTTGACTATTGTAAATAATGCTGCTATTAACATTGGGGTGCATGATTCTTTTCTAACTGGTGTTTTCATTTCTTTCCAGATATATGCTCAGGAGTAGAATTGCTGGATCGTATGGTAGTTCTATCTTTAGCTTTCTGAGAAACCTCCATACTGTTTTCCACAGTGGCTGAACCAATTTACATTCCCACCAACAGTGTGCGGAGATTTCCTTTTCTCCACATCCTCGCCAACATTTGTGACTTGTGGTCTTCTTGATGCCAGCCATTCTGACAGGTGTGAGGTGATAGCTCATTGTTTTGCTTTGCACTTCTCTAACAGTTAGTGGTGTCGACTATCTTTTCATGCTCCTGCTGGCCATCTGGATGTCTTCTTTGGAGTGTCTATTCAGGTCCTGTGCCCATTTTTCGACTGGGTTGGTTTTTTGATATTGAGTTGTATGAGTTGTTTGTATACTTTGGATATTAACCCCTTGTCGGTCATATCACTTGCAAACATTCCTCCCATTCAGTATGTTGTCTTTTTGTTTTGTCGATGGTTCCTTTGTTGTGCCAAAGCTTTTAAGTTTAATTAGGTCCCATTTGTTTATTTTTGCTTTTATTTCTTTTGCCTTAGTCGAGACAGATCCAAAAATATATTGCTGTGATTTATGTCAAAGAGCATTCTGCCTATGTTCTCTTCTCGGAGTTATGGTTTCAGGTCTTACATTTAGGTCTTTAGTAAAAAACACTTTCTGAACTTCCCTTGAAGCAGGTCATAAAACCGTCACGTGCGAGGTACCCTCCGTATATCCACAGGAGAAGGGCATCCTTATCTTGGAATAGAAGGGGACACAGATGAATCTGAAGGAAGAGAGCTTGCGATGTTTCCTCAAGTTTACTATGCTTAGCTGGCACTCTCTGTCCTATTATGTCTTTCCACAGCCTCCCACTCTTCATAAGACCTAGCATAAAAACACTCAGATCTAACCATTTCTCTGGGCCTTCATTTCCTTGTTAAGGGTCCTGTGTCACGTGAAAGTTTATTAAGTGAACGTGTATGCCCTTCTCTTGTTCGTCTGTTTCCCACTATAGGGGCCCCAGTCAAGAGCTTAGAAAGGTATTTCCCCCCCACACTACTACAGACACACAAAATGACTGAAACAAAAGAGACACTTATTTATCTTCTATATAGATGCTGAAGTGTAAGCAGTTCAGAACTAATAGGGTAGCTCCATGGTATTGGGACACAGGCTCTTTCTACCTTGTTCTGTCATCTGTCAGGTGGTGCAAGATGGCACACCACCAAGACCACCTGGCTCCAGTGAAGTGGAAGGAAAGCGTGCCTCTTTCCTCCCAGGTCAGGGCCCACAGGTTTCCCACATCCTTTTTGCTAAACATCTCGTTTGGCTAGACCTTAGTCACGTGGCCATACCTCGCTGCAGGGAACATGGGAAACGTTGTCTTGTGTCCCGCTAACTCTCTGGGGTTCTGCTACCAGAGGAAGAACGGGAGGATGGAGAGGGTGACAGCAGAAGGTGTGGTTGGAGGCATGTGGAGCTTCAGGTGCCGTGGGTGAGTTTCAGGGGACATATGTGCAACCCAGAAGAGAGGTCTCAGGACTTAGGATTCATGAGTTCCATTAGGAAGCCATAAGGTATCTGATCAAGGGAGGAACCAAACAGATGTAGGGGGACAAGCGTTACATGTTCTTTTGGGGGTCGGTTGGAGAGAGGCCAGGCAGAAACTGGATCATTCAGGAGCTGTTAGGATGACCTAGAAGACTTTGCAGACAGCCACAGGACTTAGCAGCTGATTACACAGGAGGGAAGAGGCAGGGGGAAGTGACAGTCTAAGTGCCTGAGAGAGTGACGATGTCATTTCTAGAAGAGACAGGAGGAGGGACGGAGCTCACACAGGGTGCATGGGTAAGGGGCTCTGTGGAGAGAGGCAAGAAGGCCTTGGTTTTAGATGTTTTAATATGAGGTGCCACGGTCACCCCGGTGCAGTGGATGCGGTGCACGGTGGTGAAGGCCCAGGCTTGGTGTCAGAGCTCAGAGTTCAAATCTGGCTTCTGCCACTTCTAAGCCGTGTGGCCTTGATCAAGGGTATGACCCCTCTGCACACCACCACTGTCCCCGAGTAAAATAGGCACAGTAAGAGAACTCCTAAGAAGGATTGCATACATTCCTGTCAAACACACCCATAGTAAGTGCTGGTACACGTTTTGATTTTATTCTTACGAGACACAACTGTAAGCTGTGTAACTGGCAGTTGGAAATACAAGCCAGAAGCTCAGACAAGGGGCAGGAGGTCAAGACTGGGGAGCCTTTGCAGCACGGTGGGGATGTGTCAGCCGGGCAGGGGCGAGGTGGAGGCGTGCGGAACCTTGGGGAGCGGGCACGTGCGGGAGGGGCCCCGCGGCCGCCGTGGTCCCTGCACCGTGGGTGTTGCTTCCGCAAGTCTTTCGAGCCTTGCCGTTTTCCAGCAGTTTCCTGACGGTTCCATGAAGCCTCTTCCCCATTGGACTCCATGAGGCAAGCCCCGAGCTGCATCCCAGCTCCCAGCTCAGAGCCCAGCACACAGTCATTATTTGTTGTTTGAAGGAAGCCGGTGGGGGAGGAAAACTTGCGGGGCGGGGGGATGGGGATTTGTGTTGCCGCGAAAGAGCACTTGATGGAGAAGAAAATGCTACGACGAGGCTGGGGTTGGGGGAGGTCAACCTTGACCTGGTGCCCTGTGGTTCGCGCAGCCGCGGTCTACCCAGGCTTATTAAACGTCAGAACGGTTTTCCTGAGAACGGAGCCTTGAAAGGCCGTCAGCCAAGCAGATCTAATCACATAAGCAAGTGAAAAATAAACAGCTGGTGTCTGGAATGGCTGATCAGAAGCTGGGGAGAGAGGTGTGGCTCTCTCCGGGGTCTCCCGTCCCCTCCCCAGGGCACATCCCTGAGTCTCAGGCCACATCCAGTGACTCTGACCGCTGATTTACTGCCGGGGGTTGCCAAAGGCTCTATGACCGTCATACATGATTCTCAGGGCAGGGAAACGATCTTTCCTCTCTTCTGAGAGGGAAGAAGTCACGGGTGGCTAGTCCGTTTCCTTCAATCATCCATCACTTGTCAAGACACACGCAGACGCTCCGGGACTCTACAACGTGACTGTGTAAAAGGCGCCAGTCCTATCCTAGAGAAGGCAGGAAGGGCCCTCGGGGACCATCCCTTGCAACCTCACGGCCTCATTTAATGATGAGAAACCGAGGCCTTGGAGAGAACCAGGGGATCAGAGACTGAGCTTTACTGAGCACGTAGATGACCTGGCACTGAGTGGCTGCTCCCTGTGTGGCCGTCCCTTAAGCCTCATACATGCTTTCTTGTAGGTTGTTGGAGGCATTAATATGTGTATCTTACTCAGGGAGGGCAACTCACTTGCCCAGAGCCCCAGGGAGCGGCAGAGATGTGACCCAAACCCTGAGTCCTTGCCTGCTGTGTGGCCGGGGGACGAGGTCACGTGGTACAGACAACCCCGGGGAGCAGCAAAGGGCTGCTTCCTGCTCCGTGGTCGCCAGGGGTGGCTGGGGTCTCCTCTTCGTCACCTTCAGGCAGGGAAGGCGCCAGCATCAAGGGCCAGGAGGGGCGAGAGGGAGTCAGGGGCGTACCTGTCCTTCAGCGTCAGCCAGAGGGCACCCCTCACGGGTTACTGGCCAATGAGGGCCACTTGCCGCGCTCAACCTCAAGCGAGAGGAGAGGGCGACCCGACCGTGTGGCTGGAGACCCACGGGAAATTCCTGGTGGCTGCCCCAATAACCACCAGCCACACCCTTCCCATCGCCCCTCCCGCCCCTCCCAGCAAGCGCTGGGATGCTCCCTGGGGGGCAGAGCCCTCACTGCCCTCCTGTACCACATTTTCTGCTTTCCCAGACCGTCTCCCTCTGCCTGGCTGGGAAAAAAAAAAAAAAAAACAACACCTTTATTCTTTCTTATGGCAACTGCATAAATATAAATACGTTGGCAAATATTTACAGACCCCAGAGCTGAAAGGTGATATGCAAAGGGAATTAAATTACAGGCTGCAAGGTGTAATAAAAAACAGTATTTGGGTTTCCCCAGATTCTTGATATTGTTTCTTTTCTGCATGATATACTATGCTGGAAAGACATTCTTTTCTAGTCGGTTTCTTTTTAGCTTTTTTTTTTTTTTGCCTCGGAACTGCATACAAAACTTTTACATTAATTTGAAATTCATCTAAAATGCTATTTGGACTTCCCAAATAGCATTTTATAAATCTCTGTGGCTGTGTGTGTTATTAGGGAAACATTTTAGACATACACAAAAGTGGGGAGAACCACATTGCGGTTGTTTAAACACATATGTGCAAGTCATTTGACCTGCCTCTTGTCAAGAGGTGGCATCTGGGTCCCTCTGCCCTGTACCTGAGTGAGCCCTGTGACTGCTTCCACCAAAGAATGCGGTGGAAACAAAGCTGCGTGACTCCGAGGCTAGGTTAGAGAAGGCAGTTCTCTCAGGACACACACCTCAGGAGCCCTGGGCCACCATATAAGGAACCCTAAGAGCCACTGTCAGGGAGAGAAATGTACCTCTTCCGTTGGTTGGGACCCTGTTAAATTAGACTGTCTGACAAAGACAGGTTAACAAGAGAAAACCAAACAGAAGCTCACTAACGTGTGCATCTCACGTACACACGGGCGAGCTCAGCGCCGACGAGCTCAAGGGGTGGTTAGAACTCGGGCTTCTAGAGCATCTCGGCAAAGAACAATCATTTTATAGACAAGTGACAAGACAAAGGAGAAGGGCTGTGAGCTTTTCCGGGGCAGCAGACTCTGGGGAAAGAAATACAGGAGGAAACCAGTTGTAGATGAGGGGTTAGTTTAAGTGACGTTTGTTATGTGGATTCCCCTGGCGCCATCTTTGCACTGATAGTGGATCTAGAGTGGACTCTGGTGATTAACTTCTTCCTTCCTGGTAGAGGGGGAAGGGGGACTTACAAACTCATGTCCTGCTTTTAGGCAAATCGGAGGAGGGCAGAGAGCTTTTCTGGTATCTACTCAAGTGCCTTCAGCTCGAAATAGGCCTAGGCCAAAGGGACATAGTTTGGGGAGGGCATGTTGTGCTACCTTTCATTTCCGTAGTAGAGAATTGAGAGAGAGAGAGAGAGACAGACAGAGAGACAGAGAGACAGAGGAGCCCAAGGGGCCCAGGTGTTGGCACCTTCCCAGCCCAGCCCAGGTACCAGGCGTGTACATGAGTGAACCTTGAGTTCGGACCCAGACACCATCTGAGCGCTGTAACTGCATGAGAGACAAAAGTAAAAACCATCTCAGCTGAGCTCACTCAGCCCTTAGCACCTTGAGAGGTAATACTAAAATGACTGTTGTTGCTTTGAGCCTCTAAGTCCCGGGTGGTGTTCTGCACAGCACCAGGCAACAAGAATACGTACAACAAACCCCACGTACCCATCACCCAGATGCAACAGTGATCAACTTGCGGCCAACTATTAGAGCTAGACCCCCATCCAGTTGCCCCCTTCAACTTATTTTGAAGCAACTTCCATATGTCCTGTCATCCTTTTATCTATAAGTATTCCAGCATTTATCCCAAAAGATAAAGACTCAAAAAATATATAGGTATATAACTATAATGCCATTTGTAGGGGGTTGAACTGTGTCCTCCAAAAAGATATGTTGAAGCCCTAACCCCTGTGCCTGTGTAGGGAAATGAGGTCTTCTGGACGTGATCAACTTAAGATGAGGTCATAGTGGATCAGGGTGGGGCTAATCCAGTGACTCGTGTCCTCCTAAGAGGGGAGAAATTTGGACATAGAGGCACACAGACAAAAAAGAAAGAAGGTGGAGTCAGAGGCTGGAGCGATGCCTCTACAAGCTGAGCACCGGAGCTGGAAAGACTCACAGAACAGATTCTCCTGCTGGGCTTCCAGAAACCAACCCTGCCGCCACCTTGATTTTGGACTTCTGGCCTCCAGAACCACGAGAGACTAAACCCCTGCAGTTCTAAGACACCAGTTTGTGAGAACTTGTCAGGGCAGCCCTAGGAAGTGGACACGCCGTCCAAGAAGCATTCTATTTCAAGCGGAAGGCTAGGTATGTTCTTTTCCTCTCGTGCATTAGCTCTCATCCCTCCTAAGAGTTTTGAAACTTCTGGGCATACGTGGAATTACTATTTTGTACCTCATACAAATAGAAGGCCATTGATGGGCCTCAGCCTGTCCTCTTCTAGTTTCCCCTTGAGCTCAGATCCTACATCCTCTGTAAGCCGCGGCTGCCTGCACCAGCCCCGAGAACTCAGGCCTTGATAGATGCTGTGGAGCAGAAACAGCCCATGGCCTTTGGCCCCATGCGGAGCAGGATTCCGTCTCAAGCTGCGCCATTTAAACCAGTGCCTGTGGCTTTGGGCGAGCTGGTTGTCTGGCCTGAGCCTCATCCACTGAATTGTGAAAGGTCAACCCTTTCTGTGCCACAGCATTATCATAGGAGTAAATGGAATGGTTTATGGGAACACTGGCCCAGTGCCTGGCACATGGAAGCATTGTTTCTGCTTCGAGTGACCAGTGCGGGCAGAGAGCCGGGTGCCTGAGTCTCCCGGGCTCCTCAAAGCGTTGTAACAGCTGCCAAGTCGGTGCTTGGAAAGCACGAGGTAGTCCTGCCTTCTCTAAGTCCAGGAAGACAGTGAACTAGCTTGACAGGTGGAGGGCAGACTCAGCCGGTCCTGACTGGTGTGGCTTAAACACACGTCCTGAAATTCTATTTTTGCACTTGCATCCTTTGGGAAGTTACTCTTTTCATCCTGGGCTTTGCACTTGCATCTTTCAAAGCATCGGTGGTAACTCAGGAAGTCCCCACCACCCCAGTGAGAACGAGCTAGCTTATTAGAGTCTTGCCCGGTAAGACGGGATGCAGTAAGGGGACCCAGGGAGCCAGAAGGAGGACTCAGTTCAGACAGGCGCGTCCCTGGAGGCCTTCCTGTCCTTTGGGGTTCGCTGGGGTTGGCTGAGGCACAGAGCTTATGGGATGGGCTGCAAGGTTGGGTGTCGGTGGTCCCCACACCCCAAACCTTCGTAGTGGCTCATCTGCAACCAGCCAGGGGGGCCCAGGCAGGACATTCCACCCCCTGACCTCAGGTCCTCACGCGTTAATTGAGGGTGTCGGCTGGACAAACCATGGGCCCCTCAGGCGGCGAGGTCCCTGACATCACTAACTAGAGCTCTCCCTTTGCTCTTATGCCTGGACGGGGGCCTGTCCGTTACTATGTGCTCGGCTTCAAGGAGCAGGAAATGGAGCCCAAGGCGGCTTTAGCAATAGAGACACTCGATTAACTCAGGGAACAAAGGCTCACACTCCGGGGCTGGACAGGCGGCTGGTTAGCCGCCCCCCACCCCGGGGCCTCACACCCCTCTGCTTCGCGGGCGCATCTGGTTTTTCTTCAGCCTTGCGTCCCCTCAGCAGCACAGAATGGCAGCAGGAACACAGATCTTTCCCACAAGTGACTCCCCTCGCATCCCATTGGTCAGGGCTGGGTCACACGTCCCCAAGCCGGGCCCCGCCCACCTGCACGGATGCCCAGGTGTGTCTGGACCAGATCCGAGTTCTGTTGGCGGGAGAAAAGGAGAGATGCCTGGTAGGGATGGGGGAGGGAGGGCTCCAGCTCCCTGGCCACGTCGGTGACATGGTCACAACCACGGCTTTCGGGGACAGTCCTGGCCAGGATCACGGCATTAACAGCAGCTTTATTCCTATAGAAAATAAAACTAGTTTAAGGATAATCTACTTTACAAACCACTTCTGGGAAATTGCATGCACAAGATGAGGGGCTGGTCTCTGTTTTACCCCCAGCCCTTGGCAAGGGCTGCCTCGTTGGGGGCCTGATGTAGGCAGGCCCGGGGTCCTCAGGACAGTGGTCTCCATCGTGATGCCAAGGGTCTGGTGAGCGAATCAGAGAGCAGAGGGGGTCTCCGTGGAAACCTCTAAGGACCAGTTGCCCCACACAGAGCATCTGCTGAAGCCCCTCCAACTGGGGCCCGGCTGCTGACAGGAAGCTGATGTCTGTCTCCACTGTGTTCTCCCAAAGGCCTCAGCTGCCCTTGTTGATTTTCCAGTGGAAGCAGTTTCCCCGTCACAGGCCAGTGTAGATGCCAGAACCTGGGCAAGCGGGCGAAGGAGCGAAAGCGGGACAGGGAAAGTAAAGGCGGGCACTGCATGAGATTCTGTTAGAGAGGAACGATAAAAATGGAAAACAGAAGCTGGAGGAGTGAAAATAATGTATTTTTTAAACTGTTGGGCTTCCCTGGTGGCGCAGTGGTGGAGAGTCCGTCTGCCGATGCAGGGGACGCGGGTTCGTGCCCCGGTCCGGGAAGATCCCACATGCCGCGGAGGGGCTGGGCCCGTGAGCCACGGCCGCTGAGCCTGCGCGTCCGGAGCCTGTGCTCCGCCACGGGAGAGGCCACAGCAGTGAGAGGCGGCCCGCGTACTGCAAAAACAAAACAAAAAAAAACAAAACTGTAGACTTCGGGCATTGGGATCTGCCCAAGGCAGCCTGCTGTGTGGACCAAACGCAAGATGTGGAGATGGGCAACCCTGGCTCTGCCATTTATGACTTACGTGATTTGGAACAAGAAGCCTAATTTCCCTGAGCCTCAGTCTCCTCATATGTAAAGTGGAGACAGTACCTTCCCCATAGGGCTGTTGTGAAGATTGCGGATAATAACTGTTAGAGTCTCGGGCATGCGGTAAAGTAAAATAATGGAAACTTTTTCTATCTGGAGGATCAGTATGACGTCACAGAAAGAGCACAAGCTTCAGGCAAGAGAGGCATCTAAGTTATACCCTGTTCCCTGTGGTTGTCGACAGGTCATTAAACACACCTCTCTGAGAATCTGCAGGATGGACCTGCTGTCTACCTTGTCAACATGAGACAAAGTGTTAAGTATCCAGCATGGACCAGGTACATAATAACTTCTTAGTAAGTGGTGCATGTTGTTGTTATTATTATCATTATTGCCAAATTTTCTATGAAAATGTAGTCAATTCCTGAACCTGACCTTTGGTATGATCGTCGCCACGGTGATGACAAAGTGCCTGGCACCTAATTGACGCTCCAGCAGCATTTGCAACAGACGAGTGAGTGAAAGAATGAATGGTGGTGGACAACTGTTGAGTGCTCCACCCCCCGAGCCCCCCCAAGAGGACGTAGCTAAAAGCCAAGAGCCCAGCAGTGGCTCTCAGGAAACGGCCACTCCCCTCCCCTGGCCAGTCTGCCACGGGCCCGTTCATGACACTGCCGTATCCCTGGCCTGGTCTTCAGGGTCGGAATCCACCCGCCCTGCTGCATCTCCTGGTTTCGCACAGTTTAGTCTTTATAGACGTGAGAGAGGGCTAAGGGCACTGCCCTATCCACCTTCTACCGACAGACCGTGTGTGCGTCTCCTAGAGCCGGGTGACATCACTACACATGGGGTGGCTTAAAACAAACCAAGTCAAAAAAATATATATATATACCAAACAAATCAAGCTACTCCCTCACAGTCCTGGAGGTCAGAGTCCAACACGGGTCTCCCTGGGCTACGGTCAAGCGTCAGCGGGGATCTGGTCCTTCTGGAGGCTTGGAAGGGGTCCATCTCCTTGCTTTCCAGTCTCTACTTTCTTTGGCTTGTGGCCTCTGCCTCCGTCTTTAAGATCAGTGTTGGCCAGTGAGTCCTTTTCTGCTGCCCATTTGGACACTGATTCTTCCCACCTGGGGCTCTGTGACCACAATGGACCCGCGCAGACAGTCAGGATCCTCCCCACGTCCAGGTCAGCTGGCTGACAACCTCAAGCTCACCTGCACCCTCCACTCCCCTGTGCCACGTCGAGTAACATATTTGCATGTTCCAGGGATGTGTCCTGGCCTCTTGGCAGGGCCGTTTTTCTGCTACTTATCGACCGTGTCCCAGGGGCCTGCCTTTCAAATCCACTGAAGGTGCTGGAAGGGTTTCCAAGAAGAACAGCAACTCTGTACCTTATAGTTCTTGGAATTCCTTAGCGGTATGTCTTTGGTTCTTTACCTTGAAGTGTAAAAGTCATCCTGCTAGCCTATAGGTCCTAGGAATTTCCAAGAGAAAGTTCTATTATTAACATTCAGTTACGCACTTATCCATTCATTTATTCAGTAATTTATTAATTCAACATGTATTTATTGAACACCTCTTATAAGCCAGCTCTCTGGTAGGCCACGGAGACACAGCACAAACCACACAGACAAGGCCGCCGTTTTCATGAAATATACATTCTAGTCGTGAAGAAAAACAATAGACAAGCAAAATATTAGTACCTTAAAATGATTTTGGAGGGCTTCCCTGGTTGGCGCAGTGGTTGAGAGTCCGCCTGCCGATGCAGGGGACGCGGGTTCGTGCCCCGATCCGGGAAGATCCCACGTGCCGCGGAGCGGCTGGGCCCGTGAGCCGTGGCCGCTGGGCCTGCGCGTCCGGAGCCTGTGCTCCGCAACGGGAGAGGCCACAGCAGTGAGAGGCCCACGTACCGCAAAAAAAAAAAAAAAAAAAAAAAAAGTGATTTTGGAGACAGACAAGTGTGATACAGAAAGCAGAGATAAGATAATGAGTGACCAGTGGGGTGGTCAGGGACGTCCCCTCTAAAGAAATGACATTTCAACAAAGACCTAAACGCTGGGGCCCCCGTGGTAGGTTCCGGGGGTGAGAGCGGTCCAGACCAGGACACTGCAGGTGCAAAGGCTGCGAGGCAAAAGCCAGCTGGGCCTGTGGAAGAGAGCCAGAAAGGAGGCCAGCGCGGCTGCAGACAGTGAGCGGGGAAGGAGGGTGGTGGACAGCAGGGTTGGGCAGCTTGACAGCTGGTCAGGACGAGCTTCAAGGTCCGAGGCAAAGGATGTGCCTGTTTGTCAGGGAAAGCTGTGGGAAGGGGTTTGCTCCATTTATTTTTTAAATCTTTTGTGTATGTATTTATTTATTGTTTTGGCACGTGGGAGGAACGTGCCCTCCATGGGCACTGCCACATCCCCCCTCCCCCCACCCCCAGGGTGAAGACCTGAGGCACTTGCTTCAGGC
Source organism: Platanista minor (assembly GCA_004363435.1). NCBI lineage: Eukaryota > Metazoa > Chordata > Mammalia > Artiodactyla > Platanistidae > Platanista > Platanista minor. Next base: position 17,561 of record RJWK010010274.1, on the reverse strand, counting down.
ACTAAATTTAACGAGGTGCCGAAACACCTCCATAATCAACATAAATAAAATTTCCATGCATTTTTTTAAAAATAAAAATTAATGCAAAAAACCCACGACAAGCAAAATAGCAAAATGTTTAAATAAAGACAGGACTGTTACCAGTGTGGAGCCATATCAGAGCCTGAGGCAAAAGGAAAAGTACTAATTCTCATCGTATCTCTATTTAGAAAGTGAGGCACCTCATTCCCCCACCATTACCCCATCCTCCACACCCTGCACCTCTTCTGGGGTCCCAGCAGCTCTCAACCCCCTGCACAGTGGAAACAGTTGTTGCACTTTAAAAAAAAAATGCAGATGCCTGGGCCCAGCCCCGGGCCAGTGCAAACGGAATGCCAGAGGGTGAGGCCTGAGCATCTTACTATTTAAGCTCCCCGGGTGGTTCTCCTGTGCCCGGGGCTGGGAATCACTGTGACTGCCAGAGTCCGGAGGGTCCCTGGAAAGCCACCCATCCTCTCTCTGCGGGTTCTTAGCAGAAAGAGGGGGAAGAAAGTAATTGCAATTTTTCTGCGCAGAAACTGGAGACAAGCCAGAGTACTAGGAATCGTTCTGTCAGTCCCAGATCTGCTGGTTCCTGGAGAGCCTCCTGCAGACGTAGTGCCCGCCAGCTCCCTCCGCTCCCCCGCCAGCCTGGGCGGTCCTGAGTCTGTTCCGCAGCGGCCTCGCACTAAGCATCCCGGGCTCCAGGGCCCCCTTCTCCCCCACTGACGTGGACCTCCCCAGAAAGGTGCTTGCGAGAAACAAATTCAATGCCAGTACCATTCAGTGCCGAGAGCAGGCTGAGGGCAGCTATACTTACCACTACTATTCAACGACAGCTTTTATAACAGTGATATTGAGGATGAAGGTGTGCTTTCCTTTAGCCGAGTCAACAGATTCCACGGATTTGTTTGTTCCCACCTTTGGGAGGATTTACTGTGTGGTCCTCTGGGGTGCTGTGCTCCTTTAGTCAGTCGGTGAAGGTTTCTTATTCATGTACTTCCAGCCAGGTGCTTGGGGTGGGTTGGTGGGTAGTAAAAGACCAAGCCCTCCCCGACGTGGTGCATACAGAGAGACAGAGGATAGGTCAAAGAGCAAACAATTGTAGGGGCTTCCCTGGTGGTCCAGTAGTTAAAACTCTGTGTTTCCAGTGCAGGGGGTGTGGGTTCAATCCCCGGTTGGGGAACTAGGATCCCACAGACTGCGTGGTGAGGCCAAAAAAAAAAGAATAAACAGATGTATAATACAGCGTTGAGTGGAGGTTATGCTTTATTTTGAAGAAAAATCAAGATGAGTAGAAGCACAAAGAGTACCTGGGAGCTACGGTGACATCTGAGCAGAGCTGGGAGTGAGGTGAGGAGTGAGTCATGCCATAATTTGGAAACTCCTCCAAGCAGGGAACCACAGTGCAAAGGCCCTGGGGTAGAAACGCTCTTGGCTGTTCCAGGAACCACACGGCTTTACATAATTAATACTTACATGTGAACAGAGTTTTACACATTGGTGTTTTCTGTTCTCACTAACCATAAGAGAACTCAGCCTTCAGGGTGCTTCTGGAGAAGCAACCATTTGCTCCTGGAAATTAACATCAGCTTCATTTTTCCGTATCCGTAGTGAATTTCGCCCTCTTCTTGCAGCCTTTGCTGTTTGGTCCCAAATCATCTTCTTACTGGGGAAATCAGTCGGAGGTTTCTTTTTATAACCTTTCTCATTCTGGTTGATTTAGCTATTATTGCACCATTTTTATTTCTTCCTAAAGTATTCAGATTTAATTACATGTTTTTCTTCTGCCTCTGGTTCAAGTGTGCTAATTATGCGGTATTTAGTCTGTCTCAAGTTTATTATTAGACTTTTCATTGTCCCTGCATTTGCTAAATTGTAGAGAATTTGTATTTTTAGGGCTCTTTCCATTCATGGTGTCATTCCTTAAGAAGGAAAGTTAAAAAATACGTATATAAAAGTAGCCTGAACTCAATGTTTCCACCTCTGGGTGTAGAATCCTACTTAGTGAGTGAGGCTGGTAATTCTGTGGTCAGCCAGCTGGTAAGTATTACTTTAGGGAAGTTAACTCAGCACTAGAGCTTTTTCTTACAACAAACGGTGGAAAAACCGGGGGCATTGAGATACTGAAGTGATGTCTCATTACTGGCTTTGGGTACCTGTGGTGTGGCTCTTGCTTTAGCATCTGGCTTTGAGGATGAGTGTAAAGTGGTCCACATGGATGAACCATGGCCTGGCCCGGAACCTGTGACTCCGCTCTCCCATGGCCGGTTCCTGGTTCAAGGAGGCAACTGGCCGACAGCACTGCATGGACCCTCCCTTCAGCATTAAGGAAACCCCCCCTGCCCACCTCTTTTTGGCCGTTTCACGGCTCATCCCCAGCTGTACCATAGAAGGTTAGCAGTGTGACTGCTATCACTACTGTTCTCACCTGGCTCATTTATTCATTTGTTCACGCATTCAGTCAACAGACACCTGCTGAAGAGTGACTGTTTTAAGGGCCCAGGAGAGAACTGTGTACAGAACAACCAATGTCCCTGCTCTCGTGGAGCTTCTATTCCATGTCAGGAAAAGTACTCTTGATAAAAACCAGTAAAAATCCAATATGCCAAGGAGGGTGGTAGATTGGAGCATTGTTCCCGTATTCTCCAAAGCCTGCTCATATTAGAATTAAGCATCACACGTTGCTATGGACAGTGCAGCTCCTTGCCAGGAAATAGAATCCATTCTGGCCTCTGGACACTGGGCGTGGCAGGTGATGCACCTGGGCCTGTGGGATATTGGTGGGCAACGTAAGCAGAGGCTTCAAATATGCTCATGGGTGTTGGCTTGCTTCTTGTACTTCTGCCACTGCCGTGAGAACGTGCCCCGAGTAGTTTCTGGTCCCAGAATAATGGGACACTTGTGGCACCGGCTTGACCCCAAGCTGCAGCCTGGAGACCCGCCCAGCAGATCCAAGGTGGCAACAGAGATGCTCAGCTGAGCCCACCGGGATCAACCAGTCCTGTAGCCTGTGGACCCGTGAGCGTGAGTGTAAATGCTTGCTCCTGGACGTGACAGTCTGAGGGGTGATTTGTTACAGAGCATTGTCACTGAAAGAGCTGCCTAATACAGGTGTCAGGTTGAACAGAAGTAAAACAGAGAGCGGGATGGGGGTACCCACAGTGCAGGGAAAGAGGAGTGACCTCCACTGCAGGCCGCGCCGCAGCCTTTCTGGATACGTGACATCTGAGCAGGAGACTGGGGCATTCCCACTTGTCAGGGGAGTCATGATGTGCCAGACGCTGAGTGTCCCGTTTATTGTTCATACATTTTATGTGGCAGGTGCTGCTATGATCTTTTTTTTCTTGGCCACACCATGCGGCATGCGGGATCTTAGTTCCCGACCAGGGATCGATCCCGTGTTCCCTGCATTGGGAGCTCGGAGTCTTAACCACTGGACCGCCAGGGAAGTCCCTCATTTTTAAGACAAGGAAACTGAGGCACAGAGCGGGCTCTGTGACCTGGCCAGAGTCTCACACACAGCAAGTAGGAGGACTGGGATTCTATTCTGTTCCAACCCCAGCTGTACACGCCGAGTGTCCTTCTGGCCCTGGCCACCTGGGGTCAGCAGAGGCCCCACAAGTCAAGGCCTGGTCCCCAACGAGACACTCTTTGTTTCACAGGTCACTGGGACCCCTGACTGACTGGCTATAGTTCCAGAGTTTCCATGACCCCCTCAGGCTTAATAATTTGCTAGTACAGCCCACAGAACTCAGGAAAGTGCTGCACTTATATTTACAGGTTATTATAAAGGACATAGGTAAGGAGAACCAGCCAGATAAAAGGAGCAGAGAGGTGAGCTCTGAGGCATGTGTTCACCAACAGGAAACCACGGGGTCCAGAGGGTTTATCAGGGTTTCACAGGTGGGCACGATTGACTGAGTCATTGTCCATGTGATTGAACTCAGTCTCCAGCTCCCTTCCTCCCTGGAGGTGGGATGACCCAAACCCTTCTAATCACATGGTCTGCCTTTCCAGTGACCAGCCTCATCCCAACCTATCTAGGGACCCACCTTGAGCTGCATCCTTAGCAACCCAACGACACTCCTATCAAATCCTGAGGGCTTGTAAAGCTCTGTGCCAGGAACAGGGGAATGAAAACCATCATAATTAAAACTTCCTGAACAGACTAAATAGCAGAATGGACTCAGCAAAAGAAAGACTTTGTAAACTGGAAGAAAAACCTGAAGAAATCACCCAGGAGGCACAAACTGAGAGATGATGTTGTGGAAAATATGAGGTTAGGGGACCCAGAGAAGAACGTGGGAACATCCCTCCATGTCTAATAAGGTGGGAGGAAGAAAAAGAGAGAAGGAGGGAAGAGCAAATGCGATGACGTAACGGTGGAGAACTTCTAGAGACGATGGGAAAACTAGCTGCTTCTGCTTCAGGACAAACAGAAGTTTGAAATATTTCTGTAGTTTGTTTGTTTGTTTTTTTGTTTTGTTTCGTGGTGCGCGGACCTCTCACTGCTGTGGCCTCTCCCGTTGCGGAGCACAGGCTCAGCGGCCATGGCTCACGGGCCCAGCCGCTCCGCGGCATGTGGGATCCTCCCGGACCGGGGCACGAACCCGCGTCCCCTGCGTCGGCAGGCGGACTCTCAACCACTGCGCCACCAGGGAAGCCCTATTTCTGTAGTTTGAAATATTTCATAATATTAAAAAAAATATAAAGTGACACATGTCCGTGGAAGAAAATTGTCCCAAAACACACCAAAGGGAAACGTAGCCACTTGTAACTTACTGGTGACGCCCTGTTAAAGCTCCTCGGTGGGGATTTTGAATGTCTTCGCGTTTTGATGCCAGTGGAACCTGCGGGCAGGCACTAAAAAGTCTGGGGCCGGTGGACCTGCTGAGTAGGTTTGGTGTGTGGCTCGATCGCCTACTTCGTCTTTGGTTGAGACGTTCGCGGTTCAAGCAGAAGACGGGATGGGGGAGCATGAAAGGGCGTTCCCAGCCCTCCCGCACCCTGCTGTCTGCCCACTGCGGTGAACTGGGGTCCACGAGGCGAAGGTGAGCCGTGAACATGCCTTGAGCTGCCTGCTGTGTATAGGGCAGTTCGCTCCAGGATGTGTCAGGTGACAGCTCTATTTTTGAGCACTTTTTCATCAATTAGGGAGAAAATATCTGACAGGCAGAGATTCTCAGCCTTTCGCGTAGCGAGTTAATTTGCACGCAAACAGGAAGGGAAGTTCAGAGATCATCACAATTTGTTCCTCTCAGCGGAGGGTCTGGGAGGACGGACTCAGGGCTGGGACCCAGGTCGGGGGTGAGGGTGCCGGGGTTCAGCCGGAGCTCCCCAGGGCGGAAACAGCCGTAGGGACGCCTGTTCCATCCTCAAGGCTTCAGCATCTTGCTCTGAAATTCACAGCAGTGCGGGGTAGGAAGGAGTTCTTTTCTGTTAGTCACGCGGGTTTGAAAAGCTTTGAGCAAGAATAATAAAAACGATGACAGCAACCGCAGCCACGTGGGGAGTGCCGTGTGCCGGGCGGTGCCGCATGCACGCGCGCGCGCACACACACGTGCCCCGCGTCATCCAATCAGCCAACACGCCCTGGGCGAGGGTCAGAGGGTGGCAGACTGTCTGTCCCTCCCAGGGCCAGCCAGGATCATGCTCTTGACATTCAGACTCATCAACCCAGAGCCAGACTCCTGCCTCTGCCCCTGCCCCCCAGCAGGAAATACCCCTCTGCCTCCATGGTCCCAGAGGGTACCAGAGACCCGGAGGCCACCCCTCCCTCCCCAAAGCCCACCCAAATCATTCAAACCAGCCAATCCTCTGATGCTCCCCAGCCCTGCCGGGACTTTCCTGGAAAACCGCAATAAGGGCTGTGCCTTAAAACTTTCCCACCCCTGACCTCTGCTCCTGGACCCCGGGCACCTTCCCCACGTGGCCCTGCGGGAGGCCGGGCCTCCTGTAAGTGGAATTCTCTTTGTTTCCGAGCCCCTCCTCTGTCTCCTGTGGCCGCAGCTGACTGACCGTCTCATCAAATACCACAAAACAGTGTGGACAACAGCAACCGTCCGCAATCTCACCGTGTACTTATGCCCATTTTAGAAAGCAGGGTTTAACGAGCCGAAGGCTGCCTAGTTAAGGGCAGAGCTGAATGGGGCCAGGGTCTGTCACCTGCAAGTCAGCTCCACCTGCTGCCTTCACTGCTCCGGGCAGGGGTCCGACGGCTGGTGGGCTTCGCCTGGGAGCTCGGACGCAGGGCGTAACCTCAGGTCCCACCCCAGACCTGGTGACCTCGAGTCTGCATTGTAAGCACATCCCAGTGGTCCTGAGGGAGAGGCTCTGCTCTCACACATGCAGCCACACACCTGAGGGGGAGAGGCGGCCCCAGGCTATCCCTGGGAGTGATGGAGATGCCTGGGGTTTTAGAGAAGGAAGCAGCTCGTGATAAGGACAGGGTGGAAATGCTAGGTCCCCCACCAGGAGAGGTCGAGGGTGTCTCCCAAGGAGTATCCTGTGGCGCACGGCCTTGGGAGACGTGATGAAGGGACCAAGTGTTCCTGGGCCACAAAGGATTCAGCGAGGCTGGATTCACCGAGTCAAGGGTTTCTTTCGTGCAGGACCTGTCAGGGTCTTGATGTGCCGATTCAGGTCGTAACTCATGCTGGGGTCGTGGTCTAGAGAGAAGGGGATGGCGAAAGAGATGGGGGTGAAATCGTCAGGCACTGGTGAGGAACTGGCAGGGAGGGTGGTGTCCAGCCTGACCTCGAGGCTCCCTGGCTCTCGCAGTCGGTGGGCATGGGGCGTTTGCTGAGGGGCCCTTGAATCACGGAGGAGAGCATGAACGTGGGCCGGGCAGGGAAGCCTTTGAGAGATGTAAGAAGAGATGACAATGACAATCAGAGCAGCGGAGACTTTGACCTCAGGGGAGAGGATTGTTCTGCAGACTTGTGGGTGATGAGGGGCCCCGAGCTGCTCTGAGGACCTCTGGGGAACCCCGGAGCTGTTGGCCGTCTCTGGAGGGGCCGTGAGGGGCTCCGGAGTCGACACCTCCCCTTACCCCAGCCTGTCTTGGATTCTCAACCTTTCCGGTGAATTACAGCTAGACCTTCGGAATCCAGCATGGGAACAAGATGCATACGTTGAACTATTTTTAAAGCAGGGATGACCAACGCCATCTCATGTGCCAACAGTGGCTGCTTGGTGATTCACAGAGGCTCGGGAGACCGTGCCCTAGGCCGTGATTGAACATAGAATCTGCGGAGACCTCAGAAGGCCAACGTGGAAACTTGCCATCCCAGGCCTAAGCCTTGTCACAGGTCTTCAGCCAAGAAATCGGGCGCGTTCCTGGGCTGTTTTCCACGAAGAAACAAGCAAAATCAAACACCTGTGTTTGGGAGTTTTTGTTGCTTTTTCTGAGTGATTTTTCCACAGTGGCTCCGGAAGTTCTCCCCGAGCTCGGAGAATAGCAGGGAGGTCTGGGACCTTTTCTGAAGCAGCACAAAGAGTGACAAAATAGAGTCCCTCTAATGGGTGGAGACAGACATTTAAATAAATGGTGGATCTAAGACATCCCGTTGCAGCAGGGACGAGGGGCCAGAGAGTGATGGGGAAGATGCTGGTCAAGAAAGGCCCTGCCAGTCGTGTGATGGTTAGGAAGAGGGAGGAAGATGGAGTGAACCTCGAAGATCTCTGGCGGGGAGCATTCCAGCAGAGGGGACAGCTGGTGCAGAGGCCCTGAGGCAGGAGTGTACAGGAGAGTTTGAGAACTATTAGAAGAGCCATGTAGCTGCAGAGAGTGGGTGAGGCAGAGAATGGCAGTAAACAAGGGGAGGTAGCAGTGGGTGTGAGGGTCAGGTTGCTAGAGCGTGTTGGAACTCAAAGGCCTTGGTAAGGATTCTGGAATTTGTTCTGAGTGAAATGGGGAAAGGGTTTTGAGCAAAGGAGTGAAGATCTCCCTTACATTTTTTTTTTTTTTTTTTTGCGGTACGCGGGCCTCTCGCTGCTGCGGCCCCTCCCGTTGCGGAGCACAGGCTCCGGACGCGCAGGCTCAGCGGCCGTGGCTCACGGAGGCCCAGCCGCTCCGCGGCATGTGGGATCTTCCTGGACCGGGGCACGAACCCGTGTCCCCTGCATCGGCAGGCGGACTCTCAACCACTGTGCCACCAGGGAAGCCCCTCCCTTACATTTTAAAAAGACCATTCTGGCTGCATGTGAGGAAAGACTAGAGGGGCTGGGATGGGGGTGAGAGGCTACTGCAATGCTCCAAGCCAGGTGTTATGTGGGCTGGAACTGAGGGTGGTGTGAGAAGAGGTGGTCGGGTTCTGGAAATATTTCAAAGGGAAGGCGAATAGGATTTGTTAATGCTTAGATGTGGGTTGTTAGGAAAAGAGGAAAGGATTGCTGTCAGGATTTCGATTTAAGCCACTGGAAAACTAGAGTCGCCATCTGCTGAGAGAGAGAGAACTAGGAGAGGAGTAGGATTTGGATGGGGCGAGGATGAGATCCAGAGAGACATCCAGGTGGAGGTGTCAGCGACAGATTTGTTACAGTTAGGTATCAGAGTTCGGGGGTGAAGTCTCACCTGGAGATGTAACTTCAGGAGCCATCAGCGCACAGATATCCTTAAAACCCTGGGACTCGAGATCACCTAGGGGGCGAGAGGCCCCCGGGCTTGTTACTTTGATGTTTAGAGGCTGAGAAAGTGGGGGGCTGGGGTGGGACATGGAGACTGAGGACGAGCAGTGAGTGCCTTGGGAGGAGAACCCGGAGACACAGGTGGACCAGAGGCCACAGGAGGACGGCTCTTCAGGAGGAGGGGCTCAGTGAGGAACAAGAGGTGCCTGGTGCGGCCGCTGCTTTGGAGGTGGGGCAGGAGGACTCTTTCCCAGGTGCAGGTAATAAGGGGGGTGCTTTCTGTAGAGAAAAAATAATAATTAGTCAACTAAAGAGTCTGCTTTTTGTCATCACCGTTCAGTGCTCATTCTGAACAATGTCAGTGACAAACAGGCTTTAGTTGGTCTAATTTCTAAAGACTTGCAATTACTGTTGAGTTTGTTGTTTCGGGGGGTTTCTTTTTGCGGCACGCGGGCCTCTCACTGCTGTGGCCTCTCCCGTGGCGGAGCACAGGCTCCGGACGCGCAGGCTCAGCGGCCACGGCTCACGGGCCCAGCCGCTCCGCGGCACGTGGGATCCTCCCGGACCGGGGCGCGAACCCGTGTCCCCTGCATCGGCAGGCGGACTCTCAACCACTGCGCCACCAGGGAAGCCCTACTGTTGAGTTTGATACATATACATGTCAAGAGTCCAGCATTATAATCCAACATCTGCATACACTACAGCATGGTCACCACCCCAAGTCGAGTTACCATCCATCACCATACGGATGACCCCTTCACCCATTTCGCCCACCCTCCATCCCCCGTCCCCTGTGGTAACCACGAATCTGATCTCTGTATCTATGAGTTTGTTTTGTTTTATTTTGTTTCTTTATTTACTTTGTTTTGTTTTAATTCCACGTATAAGTGAAATCACACTGTATATGTCTTTCTCTGTCTGGCTTATTTCACTTAAGGACTTATTTCATGGTCCTTCTAGGGCCATCCATGTTCTTGCAAATGGCAAGATTTTGTTCTTTTTTATGGCTGAGTAATATTCCATTGTGTATAGATACACCACATCTTCTTTATCCATTCATCTATCGATGGACACTTGGGTTGCTTTCACATCTTGGCTCTTGTAAAGAATGTTTCTGTAAACATGGGGGTGCCTGTATCTTTTTCGAATTAGACTGTTGAGTTTTAGTAACACATGTGAAAGCTTAAGATGTGCACAGTTATGTTATTTTCTTTTAATAAGCATGGCATTTTCCAGAGAATTACCAGTTATAGAGTCAGCCCCTAGAGACACAGACTCAGAGTCATCTGAAACAGCCCAGAATTGTTTGAGCTCAGTTCCTTGTCTCCAGGCCTGGTGGTCCTACACATTCCCGAATTCAACCAGGAGGTTTGACGTGGGTGCAGGGGTAGCAGGGAGATTGTCAAAACAATCCTGAGTCGGCTTAGAAATGTATACTCTTCTAAACAGAACTTGGTGACTTCAATTCTGTCATTCCATGTGATCAACTGAAGTTTTTATTTGTGTTTAAACTTCAGAACACTACGATAGACTGCACACGGCAAGGTGTCATATTTCTGTTTGATAAATGCAAATTTTAGTCACGAATATACTAAACTTGAATAGCTTTGCAATGGAAATTTATTCTTTTTTAAATTGTTGCCTTAAAACTAGAGAATGAACCAAGAAAACAATGATTATTACTGAATTTAAGTTACATTGCCTAGACCAGGGGTTGTTAAAATCAATCCGATTGGGTGTGAAATATGCCAGGAATGCCTCTCAGTGGAGGTCAGAGTGACCACAGAAAGAGCAGTTTTGCTGGAGCGGGGATGATCCAGTAGTGAAGGAAAATGGGCAGTGCAAGAGGCAGAAAGTTTTGCTGAAATGAACTTATTTACAAAACAGAAACAGACTCACTGTTCTCGAAATCAAACTTATGGTTACCAAAGGGGAAACATGGGGGGAAGCGATAAATCGGGAGCTTGGGATTAACATACACACACTACTATATACAAAATAGATAACTAATAAGGACCTGCTGTATAGCACAGGGAACTCTACTCAGTACTCTGTAATAACCTCTATGGGAAAAGAACCTGAAAAAGAGTGGATATATGTCTATGTATAACTGATTCACTTTGCTGTACACCTGAAACCAACACAATATTGTTAGGTCAACTCCAACAAAATTTTTTTAAAAAAAGGAAGGAAGGAAGGAGAGAGGGAGAAGAAACAAGGTTTGCGGACGTGGCCTCTGGACCAAGGGCAGGTCAGCCGTCAGGGAGGCAGTGTCTGTGCACAGATGCAGTGAGCTCCGTGGGCTCCGGCCAGCCTGGGGAGGTTCAGTTCCATTGCTTCTGCTGAGTGTTAAGTAGGAAGCAAGATGCCACGCACAGGGATGGAAGGAAGTGATGGGACTTCCCGAGGGAGGAGCTGGTTCCAGAAGAGAGGGCATCCAAGTGGACCAGGGCAGGGTGTTTATGGCCTTGGAGGTTGGGTCACGAATTGCAGAGACAGCTCAACGTCCCCGGCTCCCTGGCCGGTCCCAATGCTTCACTCACCAGCCAGGTACCACAGCAAGTTCCCCAGGTCCTCAGTTTCCTCATCTGCTGGGTGGCAATTAGAACCCTGACTGCTAACTCTTTTCTGAGGATTCAGTGAGATTGGTACAGCCCCTAGCACAGGCTCTATGACTTAGTTTGCGCATGTGAATGCTTCTCTCCTTTCCCCCTCCTTAGGGATCCAAATACGGGCCGCTCAGAAGACGGGGCTGTAGGAAACTCCCTCTGATTTGTTGGAAACTGGGTCCCTCCGTGTCCACTACCTTCTCCCAGATGCTTTGCGTTGACATAGAAACAAACGTACACTCCCCAGGGTCCACAGAACCACCCTTCACCCCTCATTCCAAGCTAACGACCTTGCAGCCTGCCTGCTTCCCGACACCCGCCTCACCTCACAGCTGTACCAGAGGCCCGAGCTCCCCACCTGGTGGGAGGATGCCACCCCAGCCCAGGTTGTCCTGCAGCCCCTGTGTGTCACGGGAATGGCCTTGGAGGGAGACCTCATCATCCCAGCTCAGCCGCTTATTCCCTGGACCACTTAGGCAACGTCGCTCAGCCTGCTACGCCTGTGACCTTGGGTGCAATACCTGCCCGCTCAGCTTTAGTTACTTCCCTTGCCAAACTGGTTTAGTAGTCCCCACCTCAGCAGGATGCTTTTTCGTGACTACATGAGAGAAGATATGGAGGGAGCTTAGTCCAGCACCTGGCATGTAGTGATCAATAAATGGCAGTAGGGGGATTTTTTTAGTTAAAAATGAAAAAAAGATTTTTTTTTAATGGTAAAAAACATATAACACAAAATCTACCGTTGTAAGCATTTTTTTTTTTTTTTTTTTTTTTTTTGCGGTACGCGGGCCACTCACTGCTGTGGCCCCTCCCGTTGCGGAGCACAGGCTCCGGACGCGCAGGCTCAGCGGCCACGGCTCACGGGCCCAGCCGCTCCGCGGCACGTGGGATCTTCCCGGACCGGGGCACGAACCCGTGTCCCCTGCATCGGCAGGCGGACTCCCAACGACTGCGCCACCAGGGAAGTCCCGTTGTAAGCATTTTTAAGTGCGTAGTCTGGTAGTAGTAAATACATTCACATTTTGTGCAGAGTATCTCTAGAACCATCCTCACCTCACAAAACTGAAACTCTGTACCCACCAAAGACTTCCACGTCCCCTTCCCCCCAGCCTTGGCAACCACCATTCTACTTCCTGTTTTGTTGGGTTTGATTACTGTAGATCCTTCGCACAAGTGGAATCATACAGTATTTGTCTTGTCGTGACGGGCTTGTTTCACTTAGCGTAACGTCCTTGAGGTTCATTCATGTTGTAGCATGTGATAGGATTTCCTTCTTTTTTAAGGCTTGATCATATTCTGTTGTCTGTATATACCGTATTTTCTTTATTCATTCGTCTGTCAATGGACATTTGGGTCCATTTGCTTCTATCTCTTGACAATTATGAATAATACTGCAATAAACATGGGTGTGCAAATACCTCTTTGAGATCCTGCTTTCAATTTGGGAGGGATGTATACCTAGAAATAAGATTGCCGGATCATATGGTAATTCTATTTTTAATTTTTTGAGGGACCTCCATACTGATTTCCATAGAGACTATTTTACATCCCCACCAGCAGGTGCACAAGGGTTCCATTTTCTCCACACCCTCACCAATACTTATTATTTTCTCTTTTGTTTTGTTGATAGGAGCCATCCTAATGGGTATGAGATGATATCTCTTTGTGGGGTTTTTTTTGGCATTTCCCTGATGATTAGCAATGTTGAGCATCTTTTCAGATGCTTCTTGGCCATTGGTATATCTTCTTTGGAGAAATCGTTATCCAAATCCTCTGCCAGTTTTCAATCTGGTTTTTTGTTGTTGTTGTCGAGTTGTAAACGTTCTTATATATTTGGATGTTAGCCACTTACCAGATGTAGGATTTGCAAGTAGTTTCTCCCAGTCCATAGGTTGCCTTTTCACTCTGTTGATTGTTTCCTTTGCTGTGCAGAAGTTTTTCGTTTGATGTAGTCCTATCTGTCCATTTTTGCTTTTGTTACCAGTGCTTTTGGTGTCATAGCCAATAAATCATTGCCTAATTCAATGTCATGAACCTTTTCCCCTATGTTTGAGGAGTTTTATGGTTTCGGGACTTATGTTTAGCTGTTTGGGTCCTAGTTATTTTTGTTGTTTTTATTACATTATTGCTAGTATTATTATCATTTCTACTAATGCTGTCTGTAAAGGGTTCCTGCCATTGATGTGGAAAATTACTGTTACGCACTTTCATCTAATAAATACTGGTTGTGCTCACTTACGTATAACTCTCTCTCCCAGCCTCTGCAGAAGGAATATGAAAGAAGTCAAAAGGTGTGATCTCTTCTCTCAAATAAGGTCTAGTCCGCAAGATAAAACCCTAGTCTTGTGTGTTTGTGGTGCGCCCCCTGCTCCCCCGCAGGCTCTGTTCTTGCTGGGGTGCGGTCACTGATTCCCTTCGCAGTTGTTCCTAAGGCTCAGCTTGTTTCCAGCTGGGCTTCCTCGTTTTGTGCGAAACCTAGAGGTGCCTTATTACCGCTGTAGCTCTGGCAATTAAGAGGACATTTCCATCAGGCGTTTGAGCGAAATGCAAGGGCTCTGAAGGAGACACGCAAATGACAAATGTTACTTACAGGTGCTGGATGGAGCCTCACCTTTCGGGGACAGTCCGTAATGGCAGAGAAGGGCCATCTGCTCGTGGTGCTCAGTCTTTGTTTCCTCTGAGTCCCTGGAAATGGAAAAACACTTTCTTCTCAGCTCGGAAATCCCAGTGCTGCAAAGCCAGCCTCAGCCTCTTCCCTCTGGTGACTTCTGGAGTCTGAAGAGACAGGAGACCACAGCAGTTTGATTACGTGGATTCTGCAGGTGGACATGCAGTCTGACTTTCCCTCCCCGCCAGAGCCCCAGTTTTAGGCCCTCCTCTTCCCTTTAATCGTCCTGGGTTTGCTGTACAGGTTGGAGATGTCCCTTACACCCTAGGCCAGAAATAATACAGACCTACGCGAATCCAAACCCAGAGAGGAGCAGCCTTCTGGACTGGATACGCTCAGTGGCAAAGGCTTCAGGAAGCGGCCCCCAGAGAGGGTGTCTGAGCCAAGGTGGAGCCCCCCTCCCCAAAAGCCACTGGCAAGGGCTTCAGAGGTGCACAGAACTTCCCGAAAGAGAGGGCCTGAGGAAGGAGACAGCTGCTGGCGATTTGAGAGGCCACGTTCTCCCAGAACCACAGCTGAGTGCCCAGGAGCCCTTGATGGTTTCACAGGATGCTGCTGCATGGCCCTTGAACGGAGCTGCTGTTTCAACTGCCCGTGAACTAGCTGGCCTCCCGCAGAAGGCTGTACCCTCCTTGAAAGCGGGCCCCTCACTGCCCTAGCACAGCATCTGCCGCCGAGAAGACCCTCAAGACGAGCAGTCCGTCAAACCCCATCCTTTTACTCTGTTTCACTTCAAATCATTATTTATCTGTTTATGGTCTTCTCCCCCCTGGATTGTAAGGGCTAGGAGGGCACACCCCCAGTGCCTAGAGGGGGCCTCGTAGTCAGGATTTGTTGCATGGATGGATAGATGATGGGTGAACGGATGGATGGGTGAGCCCAAACTGCTCAGCACCAGCTCGCCTCCCCCCAGCTTGGTGGGGACACAAGACACTTCTCTGAACCTCACGACTCAGATGGGAGCCTAACTCCACCCACTCCCATCAACCAATCCTCTGGAAGGCCTGCGATGATCAGACTGCTTCCCTGCTTGGCCCCCTTCCATCTTGACTTCCTGATTCATACCTGGGTTAGGGGGTTGTTCACCCCTGTATTAATCAGGGTTCTTTAGAGAAACAGAACCAACGGGATGTGTGTATGTATATCGAGAGAGAGAGAGAGAGAGAGAGAGAGAGAGAGAGAGACTGACTGATTTTAAGGACTTGGCTCCTGTGACAGTGGGGCTGGTATGTATGACTCCTGCGTGGCCTGGTGGCTGGAGCCCCAGGGAAGAGCTCAAGTCTGAAGACTGTCTGAGGCAGGACTCCCTCCTCTTTGAGGACCTCAGGCTCTTCCTCTTAAGGCCTCCAGCTGATTAGATGAGACCCACCCACATGAGGGAAAGTCATCCGCTTTACTCAAAGGCTACTGATTTAAATGTTAATCTCCCTGGTGGCTGCACCAGTTTACATTCCCACCAACCTGAAACTAACACACCATAGTTAATCAACTGTACTTCAATATAAAATAAAAAGTTTAAAAAATAATAATAGTAAAGCGTAATAAACAATGACAACAACAAAACGAAACAAAATGTGAATCTCACCTAAAATATTCCTTCCCAGAGACGTCTAGAACAATGTGAGTGCTGTGGCCTAGTCAGGGGGACACAAAATTCACCATCACACCCACCTTGATGAACCGAAAGGAAGGAAGACCCACCTGCTAAGTCCCCTCCCCTACCCCAGGACAGGCTGCCCCACTCTCACCCCAAAGTGAAGGGGCCCCTTGTTTTCCTTACTTCCACAAATTTCTTATAGAAACTCCCTGAAAGTCTGATCTCCAGACTTTCTCGGAGGACTACAAACCACGTTTCTTACAAAGCCCATTGGCTGTTTTGTGCGTGTCTCGTATTAAACATCTGGCGATGCAAGGCCTCCCTCGTGTGGCTTCCATTAGTGTTTCCCCCGCGACGCTTCAGTTACAGTGACTCTGAACAGGGTGAGGGGTATCGGATTCCCCAGGTCCAGCCGGCCCCCTTCCTGCTTGCATCTCGTCAGGAAGTGGGGGACGCCTGGCCGGGGTGCTGCACGAGCATTCACATCCGATAGCAGGACTCAGAGGCTGACGGGGGATAAGCAGGCAGTAGTCGCTCCCTCCTTTAGTCGGTTCCTTGCACTGACATGGTCACAGAGGAAAACACTTTATTGCCGGGGGATGTTTTTGGACACAGAAGCTCACAGTATTTGTAAAGGAAAACAAAACTGAAACCGATGCGGCAAGTGCACCCTTTGCTCCGTGGTTTGAACAGGGCCCCTTACTCCCTGATCCTGGGCTCCCCTGGTACCGCTGATGCTCTGGCTCCTGGTCAGGCCCCGGTTAGAGAGGCTGCCTGGTCCCAGCTCCCCACCCCACCCCAGGCCCCGCCCAGTGGGGTCTCCTGGGGGCTGGAGGACCCCCAGTTTTAGAGACCCCACTTCCCTCCCTCGTCGCCCTGAGGGCGCCTTCCCAGCGGCCTCCTGGCCTCGGCTCCTGCATCCAGAACCTACCCGCAGAGCTGGCCTCAAAGTTCTGTCTGTGTTCATCCTTCCAACAAGCTTAGGTGCAGGTGTGACTGCCCCTCTGTGTAGGTAAGTGAACGTGATTCGGGAAGATTCAGTGCCCCGAGCAGGGCAGGGCTGGGCAAGGCTCGGACCCCAAGCCCTGGTCTCCCCACCCCCTCCACTTCCTTCTCTCTCGTCTCGGGGTCCAGAACCCTGAATGCCTCCTCCTTTGGCTCAGCATTATTTATTTCAGACAGGACTAAAAGGAACGGGTGTGAATTAATGAAGTCATGTGGCGTAAATAACTGACATTTACAAGGTATTCTTCCTCCCCAGGTGGACGCATTACAGGCTTGGTAAAGTCCCCGTGTCCGGCTTAAGCCTGAGGAATGACACCTTGTCGTTGCCCCAGATATTAAAGTTCTGAGTAAACTGCGGGTTTCATATCTATTTCATATGAAACTGTATATGAAATATAAACATAATTTTCATATAAAAATGTTACATGAAATATAAAATTCCCAAGCTGGAAGTCAAGGCTGGAATGCAGGACATGATCTGGACGTGAGGAGGTTTTGTTAGATTTACTTGGGGGGGGTCCCAAAGAATCTTCCTTAACCCTCTAGCATCACCCCGTAGGATGCTGTGCAACCGAACTTGCCTGTCCCCTGGGGAGTGGCAGTCCCGCTGCAGAGGTCAGGGAAATGTTACCTCCGAATGCCAGGCGACGATGCTGCCTTGTTTGTTTCCATCTGTCCGCGAGGTCTTGCACAGAAGAGGGGCACAAGCAACCCTTGACGCGTAAGCCTTGAGTTAATGAATGGGCTCATTCAACTCATGGTCATTGAGTACCTGCCCTGTGTTGGACACTCTGCTGTGTGCCAGGGACACAGAGGGGAAAAGACAGATGTAATTCCTGCCCCAGTGGAGCCAAGAGCAGGAAAGCAGACACAAACCACTACACCGCACTACACTGTGACGTGGGCTACAGTGGGGAGGGGCAGGACGACAGGGAGACATGGGGCAGGTGACCTATCCCTGCCTAGGGGTCAAGGAAGGCTTCCATGAGGGACAGACATTTCGGCTGAGATCTGAAGAGCAAGAAATGGACAT